>JAGVVM010004770.1:0-17216 GCA_019149425.1 Psidium friedrichsthalianum | reverse complement strand
AATGACACCCTGGTATCACGACATCAAGAACTACTTGCTGAAGGGAGAATATCCTCTAGGGAGCCAAACGGGAGATAGAAAGTACATAGCCAAGATGGCTACCAAATTCCTTCTCATTGTCAGACACTGTACAGAAGTCATTCGACTCAATCCTATTGAGGTGCATAGACGCTAAGGAGTAAATCTGCTCATGAAGGAGATCCATGAAGGGGAATGCGGACCACACATGAACGGCCACCTCCTCGCTAAGAAGATCATGAGGCTCGGCTATTATTGGATGACCATGGAATCAGATTGTAATTAGCACGTGAGATCCTGCCATCAGTGTCAGTATATGGAGATAAGATCAACGCCTCCCCCGAATGAACTTCATCAGATGTCTAAAGCTGGCTGTTCTTTATGTGGGGAATCGACATGATTGGGCCAATTAACCCTAACGCTTCAAACGGGCACCGTTTCATCTTGGTGGCGATAGATTATTTCACCAAATGGATTGAGGTCAATTCGTAGGCCAACGTCACAGCTAAGAGCGTCGCGAAGTTTATTAAAAGGGATATCATCGCGAGGTACGGGACACCCCAGGCCATTATTACAGACAATGTGTCCAATCTAAATAATAAGGTAGCGATGATCTGTTGGACCAGTTTAAGATCGGACACCTTAATTCTTCTCCTTACCGCCCATAAATGAATGGAGCTGTGGAAGCGGCAAAAAAGAATATAAATAAGATCCTGGCCAAAACTGTAGAGAATTTCCAGATTGGCATGAGAGTTTACCGTACGCGTTAATGGCATATCGAACTTCGATTCAGACTTCGACCGGGGCAACACCTTACTCTCTGGTATAACGGCATGGAGGCCGTCCTTCCTGTGGAGGTTGAAATCCCTTCCTTACGAATATTAGCCCAAGCCGAACTTTCGAAGGCCGAATGGAACTGACAGAGATATGAGCAGCTGAACTTGATTGACGAAAAGCCAGCTAAAGGCTATATGTCATGGACAGGCGTACCAAAAACGGGTGGCTAAGTCATTCGACCGCAAAGTAAACCCAGAAGTTTTATAGTTGGAGATTTAGTTGTGAAGAAGGTGCTCCCTAATGTTTCTCATCCCGAGGGCAAGTTCGCACCGAATTACGAGGGTCCGTACGTAGTACAGAAGGTTTTACATTGCGGTGCTTTGATCCTCTTGAATATGGACGGGGAGGAATTGACAAATCCTGTAAATGCAGATGCTGTCAAGAAATATTACTCTTGAATAAGACGAGAATTTGATTAGTTCTCGTATCCCACTGGTGTCTGAGCCACATTGAGACCCACACATGCATTTCATGCATACATGCATACATTTGCATCACTTTTTCTATGTTGCAGGTCCAAGAGGAATCCCTAGATAGAGAAAACAACTCAAACGACCTTACCCGAACCAAAAGATCATAAAGAAGAGGAATCCACAAAATAGGTTACCTGTCGATGCCCCCAGTTCGCAATCAAGGATAAAAGTTGTATCGTTCCAATTTCTTAATACGAGAATAGACGCTAACTCCCGAAATGTTTTCATTTTCCTCAGGGACCTCCAGCCACTGTAGGCAGGTAACATCCCTTATCCTAAAACTTTCAATTCTGCCACGTCATGATGATCAGTAAATCACATCATCGACGAAATTGGTGAAGTAACTTCATCTGCATTCTCATTTAAAAATCTTCGAAGTTACCCAAGAAAATATGACACTCACATGCATCATGAATCCCTGTGAGAGTTAATTTTGATGAAATAGAAATGAATTTCAAATGAGAACGATCAGGTCTGTCATACTGGAGTAAACCGAAATTTGAGGGGCCAGCCACTCCCAAACACGTCCCTACACACTTGAGAGAATGAGTGAATAAAGGTGAAATAAAAACCTTTGTCCGTAAACGTATGGATTATTTGCAGTGGTTACATAGATTGAAATAACGGAAGGCACGTTCATTTCTTTATCCGAAACACATGACAATCCCTTGCAAGCCCATTTGAGCTATAAACGGAGAATTCAAAAACAACCCTGTCAAGAATCACCCTACGTTGGGGCAATCTAGAGATTCATTGGTTGATCCCTTGGAGAAAGGATCGAGGTGAGACTTCATTGTACTGACTTACATCAACCTTTTTGTGGTAACTTCAAGTGGCCTCTCATGAAGGTTTGGAACATCAAAGTGAAGGAGAGTAGATCATTCATCTACCTTACACACGTTATCCTTTGATGAGCCAATTTGAACCTTTAAATCTTCATTTCTAAACCCAGTTGGTGATCACCTCCCTACACTAGGGCAATGCACTGAGTTATCAACAAGAAATAAGTCATGAGTGAGACAATTTCTCACACTCAGTTTAAAAAGATCATTAGGCTCACCAAAGTAAGGCGCCTAGCAAAAGCAAGACTAAGGCCCATCGTTGAAATAAAAATTGTAGAAAAATGCGATGGAAATATCAAAAGGTATATGGTTGACAAAAGCAAAGTACCTGGTAAAAACAAGGCCAACGCCCTTCATAGGGACAAAGCTATGACACCCGAAGTACAAATGAGTGTCAGAAGGAAAATCCATTGCTATGCGTAAGCATTTGGAGAGCTTTTGTGGCTCGGAAATACAAACTTACCCCAGTAACCGTGACAGTTGATAGTGATGCAAAGGTGATCACTAACCTACCGCATCCCTCGTTCTGAAAATGGCCTTTTCGGGCCTACCCTGAACCAACATTACATCCTATCAGGAATCCTCTTCTGATTGAGACTTTTCGAATCAACACGTGATTTCACTACGAGAACCTACTGCCTAAAGGAGTAAGCACAATCTAGTCTCATCTGATTTTCAAGGTTCTTGACTTGTAGACCTGAAGAAACTACTTTTAAAAATTTTAGTTCTTTTCTAAAACTCAAAATGTTTACCCTGTGCATAAGCCTTTAACCAAGCCTACATTACAGTCCCCAAAAAGACCTTCTCTGATCAATCAGGTTGTATATACTACAAATAGTCCCGAAATCCTAGACACAAGGTTCGAGTGACAGTTTGAGTGTCTTCAGAAACCCTCACCAGAAGGGGAATAAAATCTTTTGAAAATTGATATCGCGACAAGTCCTCTCCGATAGTATACTCCAACTGATACGACTTATCGAACTCACCCGGTGATTTCAAATTATTGATTAGAAATTATCCTCACGTGGGATTTTAATCATGCGCGTATGCTGTAAGATGTCTTGGGTAATTGTCTTATATCCCATTACATGGCTCGTATGAGCAAGACTCACTTTGAAAACTTGAAATATTCAAAACATCAAAAATCTTCTGGCTTTTTCCACTTTAGCATAACAACTCGGGTCTAAGCTTCTGCAGACTTTCTGGTTCTACCCAGATCCCAGAAGGACACCCTCTTTGTAAGTATTAATCGGGTTCGAGATTTTACAAGATTCAGATCCTCTCAGACTTTCAGACGGCACCCAAGAAGAAAGGTGACCTCTATATGATTGTCCACCTAAGTCCTTTTTACAGGCACATAAGTCCTTCCTACAGGCACATAAGTCCTTTCTACAGGCGCATAAGTCCTTTTTACAAGCGCATAAGTCCTTTTTACAACCACATAAGTCTTTCTACAGGCACCCAAGCCTTTTACAAGCACATAAGTCCTTCCTACAGGTACATAAGTCCTTTTTATAGGCACATAAATCCTTCCTACATGCACCATATTCACAGGCATAAAAGTCCTTCCTATAGGCACCTTCAAATCCTTTCTACAGGCACCAAGTCCTTCTACAGGCATTTCCATGGGGTGACCTACCATACGGGTCAAATCTTAATCAAGTTTTAATCAGTAGAATCCTTTTATTAGGAATCTACCATGGGGCGACCTACCGTACGGGTCAAATCTTAATCAAGTTTTAATCAGTAGAATCCTCTCACTAGGAATCTACCATGGGGTGACCTACCATACGGGCCAAATCTCAATCAAGTCTTGATCAGTCGACTCTTTTCACTATGAATCTGCCATGGGGTGACCTACCATACGGGTTCGAATTCATCACCCTAAAGTTTTCTTATAACGAATCCTTAGAGCTTCATGCTAGAGCAGTCAATGGCGACGCGAGGCAAACAGGTAAGTGCTAGGTAATTCCTTTACTCTTTCTTCTCCCTCTCTCCCGTATCAAAGTGAGCAGGATGAAATTCGGACTTAAGTTTTCAAGGAGGAAACTAGAGTTGGATGTCACGACTTTTTATTTTTCCCGGTAGAGTCGGTTAGATCTCAAGTGTCATCTTGTCTTTGAGATAGATCTCTCATGATACCCTTCTCAAATAGGGCAGCTGTTGACACTTGATTTTTGGCCAATTTTAATTTCAGAAATTTTTAGAAAATCCATAAAATTCATAAAATTAAAAAATCAATTTTGGGGACCTCAGCCTAGCCTAGGGGACCAATTTTGAGCAAAAAATAATTTTTCATATTTTTCTGCATTTTATTTTCAAAAATCATAAAAAATCAATAAAATGAGAAAATTAAAAAATCAACTTTGAGGACCTCAGCCTTGCCTAGGGAAGCAATTTTGAGCAAAAAATAATTTTCCTTATTTTTCGCATTTTTAATATTTTTCAGAAATTAGGAAAATAATGAAAATCAATAAAAATAGCATTCAAAGCCCAAAAATACAAAAAAATAGTCAATATTTTTATTTTAATCTTACCTTCATTTTGACCGAATAAAATTTGAAAAATTCAATTTAGAATTTAGGGTTTCTTTATTAATTTCATTTTCTAATTATTTAAATAATTTCCAGAAATTTCATGTTAGCTCTATAATTTTTATTCTTGAATTTTTGGAGTTGTGTCATCCTCCTATATTTTTCAAAATTAAAATCCAGTCCAAAAGCTCTTAGAATTGTCCAATTTCGCTAAAAAGGACCAGAATGCAATTTTTGATTTTTCAAATTAGTCCCTAAAATCACTAAAAATGCAGTTAAAAATTTTATAGGGCTAAATTGAAATTAGGGTAACGTAACCTCCTAGATTTTGACCCCCTGAATCCATCTGTGGTATCAATTTTTGCAAAAAAAGGCCATTAAGACTTTGGATTTTGCAAAATGGGTCCTCGGGTCAAATTTGAATTTTGGGGTTTTTGTGTAAATTCATTGAAAATTTTAGAAAAAAAATCATTTCCTAATGAAACTCGTGACTCCAAATTCGATTTGGGCCTTAATTTCGAAAAAATATGACGAAATTAGGGTTGATTTATGGATTTTTAATTGATCGAGTCAACCGGGTCGAGTTGACCCCACCCGGTCAACCCACTCAACCCGGCAAAATCAAAACCATTTCTGGTCTCCCATCCTTGCGCGCGTGAATGGAAGGTGCCTGAGATGGATTCTGGAATGGGCAAATGCACGTCTGAGCTCCAGTGATCCGACGGAACTTGCCTGGCGACGACGTGCCAATTGGCACGTGGTTTCGTTGCCGGGCACGCGAGCAACGGCCGCGAAATGCTCGACCACCCACTAGGATTTTCCAGGGTTTTGAAAAATGTTTTGATATGAATTAGGTGAGATTTGGAGAGATTGAGTTTCTTTCGTTGAGAAGATAGTGAGGAGATCTCGGGGGGTTATAGAACTGAAGTCAAGTTAAAAGGAGGCGTGAGCTCGAGTGAAAGGGGGATTTTTGGAGCTCAGAGGAGTTGACTGGAGGCATTGGTTTCCAAGCAATTCTAAGCCAATCAAAGCCGAAAATTGCCTCAGGAAGTTCAGTCGAGTGCCCAAGAACCCATTGCGCCAACCCGAGACGTCCCGGAATCGCTAGAAAGGTAATTGCCTTTTTTCAACTCATCTATGTGCATCCATGGCAAGTTACTCATTTAAGCCCTATCCTTCAAATTTTCCCGTGCATTTCCATCCTCTGGTACTCCTGACCTTCCCTGCATTCCATTTTTCCTTCAATTTTGCATAAATTCGCCGAATCGAGTCTCCAAACCTCCTGAATATGCCCCAGCTCCGTCAGGAAAATTTGGCAATTTAGAGCTTGATCAGGACGCAAGGTAAGTCTCCTGGCCCTCTGCTTGTGCTCTTATATGGATGAATTACATTGTTATGCTCTAGATTGTGAGGTTGATCCACCATGATCGCCTTCTGCAAGTGCTTGGATTGCTAGGTTTTAGTTGATAGATCCTGCTAGGTCTCGGATATGTTGATCTGGAGTCGATGAGGAGTCGATTAGGGTCAGAAATAGTTCGATCGGTGTAGGTTTCATCGTCGGATTGTCGCCGTCGAGTCACGGCCATCCGTCCAGAATCAGTCGAGTGGAGAAGACGATGCACAGTCAGCAAGTCACGTCAGCACTCTGACCGGTTCAAAGGCCACGTGGGTGCTTAGTCAGCTCGGCTATTATAATTCTAAAAAAAATAGTAAATAAATAAATAAATGAATATAAAAAGATGGGACAAATAACAAGAGCAGATCGGACGGTGGAGATTTAGTCTCAGGTTATATGTCAGCCGTAGATCCTTTTGCGTAGATCGGACGCCCGTGGGTCAGCCACGTAGCGCCTGCTTGACCGTTAGATTAAAAATAGGCGAAAATAAGTGAAAATAGAGCAAAAATCTATAAAGTTTCAAAAATTCAATAACAATACCTGAAACTACGTAGTTTTTGTATCGGATTAGAGTAGTGGGCTTCGGGCCGAGCTTAAGTTAGTGGGTTGGGTCGGGCTCACCCGATCCGTATAATAAATAATGAAATAAAAAAAATAAAAATAATAGGAAATTCAAAAAATCAACAAAAATTAGAAAAATAGAAAATGAAAAAAAAATAATAATAAAAAATAAAAACTACGTCATTTCGGTTTGGAGAATAAAAATACTAAAAAATAAATAAATCAAAAATCAAAAATCATAACAAAATAAAATAATAATAATAATAATAATAATAATAATAATCAAGGGAAAATCACAAAAAATTCAAAAGAAATCTTGGAAAAGCCAAAAATTACGGATAATAGGAAAGTAAAAAAAAATAAAAAAAATAAAAAATGGGAAAATAAATGCATAAAAATCATAAAAAAAAACTTTCGTAAAATATAGAAAATGTCGAAATATACAGGGGAAATTTTAAATAAATGAATAAGTAAATAAAAATAAAAAAAAAATTCGAAAAATTCAAGAAATACAAAAAATAAAGGAAAAGTAAAAAAAATTCTAGAAAATTTTGGGAGATTCTAGAAAAATTCTAAAAAATTTTGGAAAATAGGAAAAATCCTGGAAAAAGCCAAAAATGCCCCCAAAAAATGGAAAAGTCCTTAGAAAATCATAAAAACCTAAAAAAATTTAAAAAAATTCAAGAAAATTCAAAAAAATTGGAAAAATCCAGAAAAATTCTCAAAAAATTCTGTAAATTAAGGAAAAATCATACCCAATTGGTTTGATCCATTTTCACATTTTTGACCTCTCGAGCCTTAGGAATTCTATTTTGCCCCTCTAGCCAACTTGACCCAATTTTTTTCAAATCACCCTTGAACTTAGTTAGCATTTCCTATAGGTTTCTGAGACTCCTCTAGGCTCGTTTTGATTTGTTTTACTTGATTTGATGTGATCCTTTTATTCATTGATTGCCCAATCATTTTTTTATGGTTGTGATTGGTAGATTAGTTCTCCTGCTTGCATGAACCCCTTAGATCTTTAGGACTCGCCCATCCAGAAAACACCTGCATGAATTCCTTAAGATAGAAAACCACTCAACTTAGGTACGAAAGGGCGTCGATAGTAATATCGGCGTAACTAAGTCTCCAAATCTAGATATCTGATTTTCGAAGAATCGAACGATCTCTCCCAATCGTTCGATAGGGTTTCCAATCATGCCCTCCAATAAATGATTGGTAGCGACTCCGATGGCATGCACACTAATCTCATGTCACTGACCACACTAAGGTCGACCTCGAATTAAAATTTTCCTGACGCGATTTGGTATAGGCCTGGGCGGGCCCGAGTTAAGCCCAGATACCAAAAGGGCCTAGCAATCCATTAACTCCCTCGGGATCTGGAAATCTCGAGAGAGTCGTAAATACCTTCATGCACTCAAACTCGAGCTATCGAATTGGGAGCATCAAATTGGGGTTAGTTTTTTAGAGCGCGAGCTGGATACTTAAGCATGTCTCCTGGAACCAGATCATAAGCACTGAGGTCTCAAACTTAGGCCTAATCTTGATAATCCTTGGTCGTAGGCCTCAATGACTTGGTTCGAGACTATGTAACTGGAGTATGGCTATTAAGGAATTGGGCATGGGCACTAAAGTCTTGAGCCGGCCTCAACCCTCAATGGATTCGAGCTGGAATGGTGACTTGGGTGCAAGAGTCAGGCAACAGACCACAGGCATAGGGTCCCAAGTATGGCCTTTGGGGACAAGGCCTAATCTTGATTACTTTGGCTCAAACACCCAAATTAGGTCTTGAGCTGAGCCCGGCCTTTGGTGACCTAGGCCAATCCAAATGCTTGTGACTTGGACTCTAGAGCCAAGTACCTAAGCATGGTTGCTGGGGTCTTATGCCCCGAGGTAGTGACTTAGGGTCGGAGCCAGGGTACTTGGGGGATGGTAACCAAGGTTATGAGTAGCCTTTTGGACTGTGGCTCAACCTCGAGGAACTGGTCCTAGGCTCGATGGATTAGGACTAAGGTTGGGTACACAGGTATTGTTGTTGCTAAGGACCTGAGTATGGTTGTCAACTACTCAAGCATACCATCGAGGCTCAGGCATTACCCTCATGGACCCAGGCAAGGGAAAGTGGGGTCCTAGGTTTTTACCTGGCGTGGACCAAGGCCTAGTCGCTAAGGAAAATAGGCACGGGGTTAAGGTAGTGAGCCAAAGGTTGAGTCTCTAGTTCAACCGCTATCTAGTCATATAATGGAAATATC
Organism: Psidium friedrichsthalianum; assembly: GCA_019149425.1. Classification (NCBI taxonomy): domain Eukaryota; kingdom Viridiplantae; phylum Streptophyta; class Magnoliopsida; order Myrtales; family Myrtaceae; genus Psidium; species Psidium friedrichsthalianum. The sequence goes on along the minus strand of JAGVVM010004770.1, from coordinate 8,303 downwards.
TTTATTAAGAAGTCATCTCATGAATTAAGCATTCGATTTTTGATAACTCATTTTGTAAAATCCAAATGCCGAAAAATGAGGAAAATACTTTCCGTTGGGAAATCCTCTACGAAACAAATGGAGCCTTAGTAATATTAGAAAAAGTACCAAAAAGTCATAAACCTATTATATTGGTATCTATTCAGTCATAAACTTACGATTGGACCAATTGTACCAATTCAGTCTATTCAAGTAATTTTAGCCAGAAATTACTGATGTGAATGTTGACAATCTTACGTGGCATGGCGGTGCTAACATGGACATTTTCTAATAATAGTTCTTAAAAATATTATTTATTAAATTATTTTTTTTCACTTTGGCTTTGGTAGGCGAAGGCCCAAGCAACCCTCGGCGACCACTAGCAAGGGCTAACTAGCCCTCACCAGCCATTGTCAAGGGTTAACAAGCCCTTAACAGTTGCTAGTGAGGATTTGATGGCCCTTGCCAGATCTGGGCAAGGGTCGCCTTGCCCACCAAAGCCAAAGTGAAAAAATAGAAAAAAAAAATTGAGAAATATGTTTCAAAAAATTATTATAGAAAATTTTATATTAACGCCGATCATGCTACGTAGGACGGCCGGCGTTCAATTCAGCTATTTCTGATCAAAATTGGCCAGATGAATTGAATTGGTACCAATCAAAATGTTTATCACTAAATTAGTCCAACTAAAAGATTTAAAACTGAATTGGTACCAATACAATAGGTTTAGGCCTTGATCATCTCGGATTAGCAAATATGGTCAGTAGGGATGTTGGGGCCACCATGATGAGGGGGCTGCATCTCAGTTAGTCGTCGAGACCAGCTTAGTAGTAGTAGCAACGGCAACGAGGGATGATGATGGCGTTGAGAACCACTGGTGATGGGGCGGCTTGGCCGAGGGAACTCTTGGCTCCCTCCCTCTCCCCCCCCTCTCTCTCTGTAAATTTATGAGTAAGAATGTCTACCCCAGACCTTGCGGCATAACGAGGTGTGTGTTTGTGTGTATATATGTCAATATTCGTAAAATTGACCGTGGGATCAAAATATCACTTGAATTAAGTCCCTAAAAGGGCTAAATTGCATCAAATTGAGCTTTGTGCTCCTTGTGGAATTCGGCCAAACCTAGTACATTGTTGGCCAAATTCTATCACCCCTTTGTGGGCTTGCTTACGTCTTCCGAACTTAATTAGTCCTTTTTTCTTGACTCATTAAGCTTTAATTAAAAGGCCTTTCCCTAATTGGAGTTTATTCGGCTGAATTGAGCTTAAAAGTGCCCAATCCACCTCCAGCTTACTAACCACATGTTTTGTTTTAATCTTTTATTGTATGATGACGCATACAGAAGACTAAGTAAAATAATCAAGACAGCCACACAAGTACAAGTGCATGGGAAACACTAGTAGTAGGCATGCATAATAGGGTGTGGCCTTAATGGGCTTCACTAACTGGATAATACACATCAATCACAAATGATGATAGACTCACAAAATACTGAATTCATATATATATATATATATATATATATATATCTTAGCCAGTTCTTTACAGAAGTTCAAATATTCTAGGAGAACCACAAGATATGATAACTACTCTCGAACTATTGGCACTCTTGGTGGGCTCCTTCTTAATCACTAATATCCATAGCTATTCCTAGCCCCCAACATCACTAGCTAGTTAAGTTAATATGAAAAATGGTTAATCAATAAGGGTGAGCTTAAGCCTCCACGAATGAACATCTAACCCAATAGAATATAAGCATTGAAATCATAATATGGCATCAATAATTCTCAACTTTCATGCACATGAGATGCAATGTATGAATAAGATTTTTTCAAATTCTCACATGCAACGTTGGCTCACAAAATGACTATCCTCCTAGATAACGTCTCCACGGTACCTTTTCACCAAGAGACATTTCAGTTCGCACGAAACGCAACAGCAATCCCTGAAAAAGAAAAATCAAAGGCATCCAGAATTTTGTACCAGCTACGCGGGCATCATTGGCAGCGGCACGATGGGATAATTTCTCATGATGACAATGCAATCTTACCTTCATCAGCACCTTCTTCGGTGGTTCTTTTAGAAATTCGATATAGTAATTATGCATAACAAGCGAGGTTTCAAGAATGCAATTATATTTTCAATTGTTGATGCATAATTCTAACGTCAATCCAAATAAACTATAAAAGCTAGAAATCCACTCGCCTTAGATATTGAAGCTGATGGAACGACAACGACAATGGACGATCCCGAGGTGTAAACAGTAGTGGAACGAGGGCGTGGATGACGGCAAAGTGAGGGCATGGATTCAAGAAGTGGTTTGATTTGACAATTGATGACAAAATGAGCTAATGTCATCATCTATTTATAGGGAAAGAGAGATAGTCGACCAGTGGTGTGGGCGTGACACGTGTCTGCCACATGTTACCACGAGGTGACATGTGGTGCTGCCTATGCCACACCTTGATACGTGGCAAGCCACATGTCCACTCATGCACCATATATCACTCTAGCAGTGACATGTGTCCCTTTCTAGGTCATGTGTTCATACATAGCCTTACAAGCATCCAAGGTGAGGCTATCTTCCTCGATCGATTCCAATTTCACACATACTTGCCTCTATAGGAACTCATAGTGTCCCTAAAAATATTATCATGTTCAGATAATAATCTCTCAAAGCCTACCTATTGCGACCCGATCATGAAAAATTAGGTTAATAGATTACTAAGCCTCTAAAGCGAGCTTAGTTTAGGTCCTTCTAGGCCCATATCAAATCACAACAAGTTATGTCAATTTCAATCTTAGTGTGATCAGATGGCATGTGTATGTGTACATGCAAAAAGGACTCGTCACCAATTTTTAAGAAAGGTTGACCCGAAACCTTATCGAGTAGTGGAGAGATGCCGTTCATTCTACGTAGTCAGAGATTAAGGGTCCGGCGACTTGGTTATATCGGTGTTTCCACTAACGTCTTTTGGTACCAAGATTGAGTGTTTTTTCTAAAGTGCTTGTGCAAGTATAAGTCTATCCTAACAACCAAAAACATAGCATATAATGTGCGAAATCAATGAGTCAATAAAGTGCGAATAAAACGTATCAAATCAAGCATGACATCCTTAGTAAAGCTCAAAGAGCTTAGAGAATTGTATGATTAAGATTTAGAGGGATTTTGGGACAATTCGCCAAAAAGGAAAAAAAAACTATCATTTTCAGGGGGTTTAAAAGTCGATATTGGGGAAATAAGGCCAATCTAGCCATTTTTTTTAATGATTTCTAAAATTTTTCTAAATTGATTTTTATTTTAAATATTTTATTTTTATTTTTATTAGATTTTTTTTGGACAAGGTAATTTGGTCTACGCCAAAGGTGCTCCACCTTGACCGTATGGTTTAGGTTGGCTGACAAAACACACAATTTACTGTTTTTTTCATTTTGTTTTGAAAATTTTTTCTCTTGCAAAACAGCCTATCGGGGGGTTTGCACTCCACTCTTCATTACTCCTCAGACATGGCTAGTGGAAAATCACACACGGATGTGAACTACAACATACCAAGAGTGTCATAGACCAAGGAAATGTGAACAAATAGCACAAAAATTTGGTAAAGGACCATCGAGAAAAACTGGGTTTGATTGCTCTAGAAAACTTGGTTTTATTTTCCACAAAAGGGCAACCCATGAAGGGGTCTTCTTGCCCACTTTTCTTGACTCTCAACTATAACCAACGACAGATTAACATATGAACATGAACTGTAATAAGTAGGGAATAGTATTGTCGCAACCCTTCCGAGATTTTCTTTTGACATTAGATCTTGGGGAGCTAATGGATTGACTTCGGATCTCACCTGCTTGATAGGATGGAATACAAGATTGAATCAAAGGTGTGGGCCCTCCCAGCCCATACCAAACCACATTAGGGTGGAGTTTTAAAATAAGGTCGACATTAGTGTGGTCGGGTGACATGTAATAAATGTGCATGCCATCAAAGTTGCCACCAATTTTTTTTTTTTAGGGTAGATTGAGAACCCTACCATACAGTTGGGAGAGACCATTCAATTCTACGAAAACTAGAGAAATGGTTTTTGACAACTTAGTTACGTTGACTTTTCGGTTGACGCCTTTTTGGAACTTAAGTTGAGCGATTTTCTAACCTATAAATTTCATGGAGATGTTTTTTGGGTGAGGTAAGGCCTAATGTCTAGAGGGTTCATGCAGATGTGGGAGTGACTATCCTATTAGAGAAAATCAATAACTAAAAGTGCATTGATCAAGGAATCAATCAACAACAACATCAACATCAACATCATATTTATCCCAAACATTGGGGTCGGCGGTCGATGAACCCGAAGCGAAAAACTTAAAATATACTAAAAATAAAAGCAAAAGTATAGGTACCCCAAAATAAATAAATAAATAAATATAATAAATAAACAGGACTAAACAGGACACTCTAGAATATAGGAAATTCCCCCTCTATAATGCAGATAGCTTTCCTCCACTCTGTCCTAAGATAGACCGTACGCTAATCTAGTTCTCACTCCATTGAATCTTGTTTTACTACCTTCCCCCAAGTAAGTTTTGGCTGACCTCGTTCTTTCTTTATATCGTGTTCTCGGTAACACACTTCTGTTCTTATCGGAGCATCTAGGGGTCTACGGAGAATATGTCCAAACCATCTCAATCTATGTTCTCTCATCTTCTCTGCCACCGGTACTATTCCAACTTTTTGTCAAATATCGTCATTTCTTATCTTATCCATCCTTATAAGATCACACATCCATCTTAACATCCTCATTTTCGCTACCCCAATTTTATGCTCCTGTTGCCTCTGTACTGGCCAACATTCAGCTCCGCATAGCATTGCAGGTCTTATTGCTATTCTATAAAATTTCCCTTTAACCTAAGAGGGATTTTGCGATCACACAAAAACCTGATGCATTGCGCCATTTCATCCAACCTGCTTTGATTCTATGGCTAATATTCTCATCAATCTCTCTCCTCTTTTGTAAAATTGATCCCAATATCTGAAAGCATCTTTCTTAGGTACCTCCTGACCAAGCATATCCATGAATTCTTGATCATCTCCTCTTGTCGTGGCGACTCACACTTCATGTATTCCGTCTTACTCCGACTTAATGTAAATCGTTTGGACTCTAACGTGTTTCTCCATGATTCTAATTTAGCACTAACCCCAGCTCTAGTCTCCTCAATAAGTACAATATCATCTGCGAACAGCATACACCACGGTACCTCCTCTTGGATATCTTTTGTTAGCTCATCCATAGTTAGTGCAAAAAGATAAGGACTCAAAACCGAACCTTGATGTAAACCCATTGTGATTGGAAATAACTTGATGTGCCATTACAGGCCTTCACATATGTAGTAACACCATCATACATATCCTTGATTGCCTCTACATACTTTAAGGGTACTTTTTTCTTCTCAAGAATCCACCACAAAACTTTTCTTGGAACCCTATCATATGTCTTCTCGAGGTCAATAAATACTATATGTAGATCCTTCTTTTTTTTTTTGATATCTCTATATTAACTGTCGTATTAAGAAGATAGCCTCCATGGTAGATCTTCCTAGCATAAATCCAAATTGATTTACAGAGACCTTGGTTTCTACTCTCAAATGATGCTTAATAACTCTTTCCCACAATTTCATTGTATGGCTCATAAGCTTAATGTCTCTATAGTCGCAACAATCCTGAATATCCCCCTTATTCTTATAGATAGGCACAATCATACTCTTCCTCCATTCATCAGGCATCTTATTAGCTTGGAGAATCTTGTTAAACAGTTTAGTCAACCAACTTATTGCCACATTCCCTAAGCATCGCCATACTTCAATAGGGACACCATCTGGTCCTAAGGCTTTACTTTTTTTTCATCTTCTTAAAGCATCCTTAACTTCTTGTGCTTTAATTCTACGCACAAACTTTCTATTTAACTCATCAGAAGCCTTCACAAATCCACCTCACTTCTATCGTCCTCCCCATTATAAAGCTTGTGTAAAATAACCAACCCGCCTTTCCTTCACTTCTTCATCTCTTACTAACAATCTTTTATTTTCATCCTTGATACATCTAATCTATATCAAGGAGTCAATACATACGGATAAATCACATCAAATTAGCATGAAATTGTCACATGGCAAGATTAGTGAAGCCTTAAAGACTTAGAAAATGCATAATTAAGGCTCGGGGGTAGTTTGAAAAAGTTTGGTTAAATTGATCAGAGGGGGAAAATGATTATTTTCAAGGCTTGGGAACCAAAATACTAAAATTGGGTTGGGCCAACTGAATTTGGCCATTTTCTATTTTGTGATTTTTTGGGAATTTTTTGAATTTCTATGAATTTTCTAGAATTCTTTTAGAATTTTTTTTATGAAAATTTCCCTTTTTGGATTTTTATAACATTTTCTTTTTTATTATTTTTCATTTAATTTTTTAGACCAAGTCGAGTTAACCCAAAGGACTTGACCCAGACCCACGAGGATCTAACTTGGCCCAAAACGACGCAATTGTGGTATTTTTTATTTTTATTATTTTTCTATTTTTTTTATGATTTTTGAGATTTTTTTGTTAAACCTTCTGATCCAATGGTCTAGAGCTGGCCATGTGGCTATACCCACCGCCCTTAGATCAAATTACTTAAATCTACAATTGAGATCAAATAGAAACTAAATCCTAACTGTTCAATTAGTCTATTGGATTTTACACCTCATATTACCCTAAGATTAGATCTACACCGTCCAAATGGATTGGTAAGATCAACGGCCACGATTACTCTAGTAGACTAAACTGGACCATTCGATCAAGATCTATTTTTTTTATTTCAGAAAATGGTTTTATATATCGAAATTCATTTTTTTAATTTCAAAAATCTATTAATAACCGAAAATCTATTTTCATTCCAAAAATCCTAGATCTGGACAAGTGGTACCACCCCACAGTTCAATTTGGGTTTGTTTTTTATTATTTTCGAAAAATTATCACACATGGCATGCCACGTGGCCCACATCAGCAACATACCAGACGTTGATTGGTTAGCAAAGTTTACTAATCTTTGTGTCTTCTTCCTCGCAAGGCCCATCGAACGGATGGCCGAGAGTTCTCTAGCACTGATCAACGGCCCAATCTCGGCCAATTGAACAAAGATCAATACCATTCAACTTGTCTCGATGAGATGATCAACATATCCAAGAATTAAGGTTATTCAACTACTGGAACTAGAGAAATTGAAGCTACACAAAGTATAGCTATGGCAGTTTGAACGAGCAACACAAGGCAAATCAGAGCAACTCTTTCACAGGACACACTCAATGAAGTTTAGGGAGACTTACCTTCAGGCCCGATTGACCTAGTTTAGGCTAACTTGAGGTAGGAGGTCAGATGCAAGGTTTGATATGAAATCAATGTAATGAAAACATAGAAGCATGCTCAGTGAAGTTCAAGGATGAAAAATCCTCACAAATTCAGAAAATGATGGCCAGGGAAGAGTTCCTCCATTGATGCGCATAGTAAAGCTCAAGAGTTCGAACTTACCTTTTAAGGAACGCCGAGCTACGAGGCTAGTGGCGATTAACACTCTAGAGCTTGGAGAAGCTTCCTGAAGTGACTGTGCGGCTTGATTTGGACTGTTTCGTCTCTGGAACCGAATGAGCCCCTTAACTAAAAACGTGTTAGTTTGGTTATATCCATTTGGCTTGAAAATTTTGCGCGTGGAATGGTTTCACCTACTTGAATTCACACATTAGCCCACATGCAAATAGGTGCCGGCGACATTGGGATTCTATTTAACTCCGTCAGAGTCTATGTCATGCGCTAAATGGAAGCAAATTGGGTCAATTTTGCTTAGAGTTGACTTTTGGTACTGTCAAGTCATTGACCGAGCTTGCCAGACCAGCTTTGACGACTGTAGGATGCCAGTCTTGGTGCATTTGGAGCAGAGGATAGTGACGAACAAAATCTCCTCGACGGCGCCTTCTATCGTGGTCGGGAAGACGCCTAATTTGGTCGTTGAAATTTAGTCATCCACGATGAGTTCTGAACCTGCATAAAAGAAAGAAATTTAAGGAAGATGACATTGTGCGGGTCATTGGGTCGGATCTGGTTCAACCCGACAGACCAGCCAATTTAAAAAAAATGTCAAATTGACCCTCTATACCTCAAAATTAACATAATCAAACCCCTAAATTGGACTATGGGGTATGAATTTTATTGAAATATGAAATTTTGGGCAGGAATGTCCATGAATTATGCAAAAATCCCAAATTTCCAA
>JAGVVM010004769.1:0-25589 GCA_019149425.1 Psidium friedrichsthalianum | reverse complement strand
CGAAACCCGAAATACCTAATCGATGCGCCAGTTGTAAAAAAAGCATCTTTCTTCTTCTTGTCCTGTTAGATGCCTCTCCCCAAGATCTAGCATCACCCGCCCAAGTCGCCCATACCATGAGAGGCAACATGGAGGGATAAAAAATGCGAAGAATTGTCAAGATTGCATTAGTCTTTGGTATGGTCTAGATCGAGTTCGGTATGGATTATTTCAATCCGACCCTATTAGATTGCGACTCAACACAGTTTGATTATTAAGCCTAACTTTTTTTTCAGCTTACAATGCGTATAGTAATAGTCTACTTCGCGGCATATCTTACCATCTTAGCAAGCATTTGTTTTCCTGCTTTTGTCTTCCTCTGGTCATATTTATTCTCCAGGCATGGCATTATGCTAGAACAAAAACGGGACGGTCAAACAAGAGTTGACATTGGAGTTCCCGAAAAAACGTGGACTTGGCCGTCTGTCCGGCTTCGATGTTGTTTACAATGACAATCCACAATTCAGCATTACCACAACTCTATAAAAAAAAAAACCACTCTCATCGTATGACATCCACAATACGGTATCTTCTGCTCAGCCACTTCAAAATTTCACCATGGCCTCCCCTGCCTCAACATAGAGTTCCTCATGCATTAGTTCCGTCACTCTGTCCACTTTCCACATTGATAAGATCCGGCGATCCGGACATCACAAGCGATTTTGTCGGCGTCCCACCGAACGAGCACGGCCGTGGACGGGACACTTCTTCACCTTCACCGGAATGAGAGTCTTTTATGTCGCTGGATCTTCCGTACAGCTTTCAAAGCAACGAAAGTGAGCGCGGCAGAGTTCCCTGCTCTTGACGGCCAGAGTGTCTCGATGGCAGTTCTCGAGTACTCGGGCCGGCTCAGTCAACCCGCCACCACGCATCCCGTGCTTCCGAGCTCCTCTTCCTCCTGTACGGGTCTCTCCAGGTCGGATTCGTCGACACACCACCGACAAGCTCTTCACACAGACTCTCCAATCCGGGACACGTTCCTATTTCCGAAAGGACTGTTTCCTACTCAGTATTGCTAATAATGCGAACGGAACCGTCGCCATAGCTTTTTCCGCATTTGTAGCGCGAATGCTGAACCGTCTCGCTTCCTGCAAGTGTATTCACCACTGGCATCGACAGCGGATCTTGGCCGAGTCATTCAAGACCAACGTCTCCACCATTGAAACTCTCAAACTCGGCTGACACAACCACAAGGCCTAAGAGAGGAGCAAAAAAATAATATAAAAGTCGATTCACTGTCCTTGATTGAATGTTCCATTTAGCCAGTCTAACCGTAAACCGCCTTTCTGTCGTTCAAATTGCATTGCTTAATGTAGAATTTTCTGTCATTACCCTAGTGAACAAGCGATCTGAACTGATGAGGCACAAGCCCAAGCGACAGTTTTGCACATTGCTGTGGCGTTCTATTGCTCCTGAATTGGAATACGTAGACCTTATCTCCAAAGGAGACATGATGTCAACTTCTAATTAAGAAGCAATGGCCTAACTACCCATTGATATCGGAATTAGGAACAGGGAAAAAAACAAAAAACTCTCCTTGAAGTACACATCCAAGTACCCTTTTGAGATGGAGCCTGTCATTTCAAAGAGCTAACCTAGCTAAATTCAATGGCTTTTGTTGGTCGACTTCCCTGTACTTGAATCGCATACTTGTCGAGCATTTCAATTCTCGAGCTTACCGCATTTTAGGGATTTAGTTGGTAGAGGAGTGATCTTTATGCAACCCGTGGTGTCTGGGGTTTTATCTACTGATCTACAGCGCCATTGTATAGCTCTCAATTCTGTTGGATTTTCGTGGAATTGATGGAACATTGCTCTGTTGGCCCCAACAATATAGACACCATTCGTCTTAACATCTTCGTCACACAAATTACTCATCTGAATCAGGTGTATCATCAATATTCTTTGAGTGAGACCAGAACGAATATTGCCAATTAGTTAATTATTAGAAAACCCTGCATTGATTTACTGTCACATATGCATATGCAGTGTTTCGCGTGGATTGATCGCGTTAGAGGTACAGTCTTGTGTTTTCTGGAAGCCTGGAGCCATTGTTTTCTGCTGCACAAACTCAAAATAGAAAGGGAAAAAAAAAAAGGCTTAATGGCCCATCTCCACACTTGTGCCCCTAATTATCAGAAAATTAAAGCATAGAGGCCCTCGTGTTGAATTGAAACTATATTCGCTTCTGATTCGGCTTCCCAGTCCATTTGATAAAAATATTTAGACTTGTTTGCTCATTGTGTTGATAGATGAAGTGCTATTGGACATGGATCTTGCAAGACTTCAACTTTAGATGACCCGTCCTAGTTGTGTATCATTTGAAACTTTGTAAGAGCACTGCCCAATTGTTTTAAGAGCTTAAGTTGTTAGATGAAGTGTGATTTAAATATTCAATTACTCTGACATATCGGATGATTTTAGCAGCCATAAGGATAACTCTATCATGCCCTTCAGCGTGATGTAAAATGCAAATTTCTGTTCTTTTTGTGCTTTCCCGCAGATGGCGAGTTGCAATAAGAGATCAGCGAATCCCAAGTAGTTGGTTCGGTGCCTCTGCTTCTGCTTTTGTCCTTCTGCTGCAGGCACCCGAAGATGCTCGTTCTCTTCTTCGTGCACTAACTCACGTTACATGAACAAGCAATTTGAGAGAGCAGCGGTCAAAGCAGCAAGAGCTCGAATCAGGGGGTCATCTGCAACTACTGATGATAACTGCGGTGAGGCAGCGTCCCGCTTGTTAAGGTTTCTAACACGTTCAAAGGGGTCGTTTAGCTTTTCTAGCTTACATAGAGGAGCTTACCAATGCTCTTTCCTTTTGGAATAATCGCATTACTATACATCCGTTTTGTGTGTCCTATGGAATTGCATTAGTTGATTTATCTATCTACATGATTTGCCTTGTCGGCCGCGATGAATTAGTCGTTAAGTCTTGCCGCTCTCTTTATTTATGTAGTAGTCCACTCATGTAGCATCCAGAAATGGAAAAAAGTTCTGGAGAGTTCACAAGTTGAATGAACAGAGAGGAGATGCTGCATTGCACTATCGATATTGCAGACAGAGAGACTGAAATTAGCAGCCAAGCAACAAGAACAATGCTGCAAGTCGGCTACGATCAGAAACCCGGTCTTATGTACTCCTTGGAATTCTTTTTTTTTTTCCCCGTGCGCCAAGCGAAAATAAGTGTTCAAGAGGCACGAAGTGCATCTAAAAGAATAATATGTAGAGGAACCGCATCTTCTTGCGTGATCCAGTAGGAATAATTAGTTTCAGCAGTCGTGAAGAAACAAGTCGAATTAATTCAAACAGCTTAGTTTTCTTTGGCTGCGTTCACTATAATGGTTAAACTACCGCGATTGAAGTTTTACGAATTCCTACCGAGTTCTCCGGTTTCTAATTTAGTCATATCAGCACATAATGGTAAATTTCAGGGAAATTTGCAAGGCGCGTGATTCCGTCCCCATGCTTATGATCCATCATTGTATGCTTACATGGAAATATACCAGGCTTATGCTCTAGCGGATATGCGCGAAATAAACAACTCTTGTAAGTTTACGAGGGCGAGGGTGTCGTAATGTTCAAGACGTTGCCATCTCTCCAGCTTGATGCAGTTCACAGTCTCCTGTCCTTTCGCAGCTGACCCAATAAAAGGATGCTCTATGCTGAAATTCATCATTCAAGCTAACTCATCAAAACAAGCAGCACAGAAGCTCAATCTGCCACCCCCAATTTCTTACCATGCCTCTCAAGTCCCCAAGCTTGGATTTTTGGTGCACTTTGTCCTCACTTTGTCCGTCTTCCAGATGGCAAGCGCTAGTGATCTGGACATCTTAACAGATTTCCTAGTCCACAGAACGTTACTCCAGATGGAAACTTCTTCACATTTACCGGCATGAGAGCTCTATTCCGGTGGATACTCCTACAGCTTTCAAAGTAACTAAGCGAGTGCAGCAGAGTTCCCGGCTCTTAATGGGCAGAGTGTCTCAATGGCAGTTCTAGAGTACTGGCCGCTCAGTCAACCCGCCACACACACATCCTCATGCATCGAGCTCCTATTCCTTGTTCATGGATCACTGGAGGTCGGATTTGTTGACACACCAACAAGCTCTTCACCCAGACCCTTCAGGCCGGCGACATGTTCATTTTTCCCAAAGGACTGGTTCACTTCCAGTATAATGCTAATGCAGCAGATTACGCGGTAGCCATTTCTGGATTTGGCAGCGCAAGCGCTGGAACTGTCTCGCTTCCTACGACTGTGTTCTCCACCGGCATCGACAGCAAAGTCTTGGCCAAGTCATTCAAGACGACCGTTTCCACCATTCACACTCTCAAACGTGGGCTCATACCCCCATGGCCTAACAGAGGAAGGCAAAAACACTACTGAATTTATTCTCTTGCTTTCGAATGTTTCATGGAATAAGTAATGAAACTAAAGCTGTTCATTTGATCAGTATCAACTGTTGTTTTTTTTTTCTTTTTGTTCGCATTGGATTGGTTAATCCTCAACTAGTTTGGGATAAAATGATGTTTGATGTTGATGTTCGCATTGGATTGGTTAATGTAGAATTTTCTATGTAAATACCCTACTAAACATGGGATTTGAAGTTTATAAGGCCTCATCAACAGTGTCTATTGCTCTTGACGTATTATAGACCTTAACTCCAAATTGAGACATGGTATGATCTTTGTAATACAATCAGTGGCTTAACAACACAAACTGTCGCTAAGGGGAAAAAATTCCAGGTTCTTGCATTATATATCATTTGAGATGAGGCTCCCTAAAACGGCCAGAAATGAACTTCACAAGCTAACACCCCTTTTTTCCCCGAAAGAGCTGCCGGATAGTTTTCAACTCTTGAAACCTGCAGCTTTCTTTCTGGATTCAAACCGGCAAAGGAGTGATCTCTATGCAACACCTTGTGGAATCTGTGTCCCATCTAATATTTACCGACTGGTAGTGCTGTAGCCTGTCATTGGGTTTGAACATCTGATTCATTTCGTGGAACTTGTTGTGAGTTTACAAGATGATCTTAAGATTGGTACGCCCAGCTGAATGTCGCTGCCATTGACCGGAACTTCTTCACGTACACGGGCATGAGAGCTATCTTTTCCGCGAGATCCACCAACTGCAATTAAATTGACAGTAGCAGCCGCCATGGAGTTCCCGGCTCTGAACTGGCAGAGCATTTCTACCTCGGATACTAGGCCGGCTATGTCAATCCTCCACACGCATTCCCATGTGTCTGAAGATCTTGTTCCTCGTATACAAATCCATTAAGGTCAGATGTGTCGCCACGACCAACAAGCTGTTCACTCGGATGCTCCAAGCAGGCGACATGTTCAATTCCCTAAAGAGCCAGTTCACTTCAGTACAGTGCTATGGGACTTCGCGATAGCCGTTTCTGCATTTGAAGCGCGAGTGCCGGAACCATGTCAGTTCCTTCAAGTGTTTTTAGCACCGGTATCAAGACAGGATATTGGCAAAGTCATTCAAGACGAGTGTATCCACCATTCAAGCTCTCAAACCCTGGCTTACGCCACAAGGGCCTAAAAAAAAGAGGACTCTGCTAAGAAAGCTGTATGATTTTGTTGGATCATTGTCAAGCACCTTTCATTTGATCAGCTATTGCTTGCATTTCATCAAAATTTCACTACTTTCTTCCTATTCTCTCTCTTATTTTTTTACCATAATCGAATAAAATCAACAGTATAATTTGAAAAGGTATTACAGCTGAGGAATGATTGCTAGAGAGGTTGAGGCTCATCACAGAAGGATTAGAAGACATATATAACCTTCTTTATTCTAATCTCAATTAGATAAAGCATGCAAGCTTCTTGTCATTATTTTGGTTCAAGATCACAAGCATTTGTTGATTCGTAGAATTCTGAGGCACATGGGTCAGTAATTCAATATTTGCATCTTGATTAAAAAATATCCAGAGAAAGGGAAAATAAAATTGAGAGTAGTATTTCAGTCTATAAATTTCGTAGTAGCGGGGCAATCGGGATCATATTTTAATACAAATAACATGAGATCATCCTGACTATGTTACTGCTACAACTAAGGGTCACGTGTAGTTTCGTTCCAACGGATGTATCGGTTCGATTGATGAACCAGCAGAGATAATTCTCAGAAGAAGCATCTGGATCAACTGAATCTCAAATTCCCAATTGACATTAGTACCTATCATAGTCATAGAGCCACAGATCATCCTGACTATGTTACTGCTACAACTAAAGGGTCACGTGTAGTTTCGTTCCATCGGATGTATCGGTTCGATTGATGAACCAGCACAGAGAATTCTCAGAAACCTCCAATTGGATGCATCTCGATCAACTGAATCTCAAATTCCCCGGTTGACATTAGTACCGATCATAGTCAGAGAGCCACGGACGGCACGGCACATGCATGCCCACATCACTGCAGAAGAAAAAAAAATGTTGGCTATATATGTATTTCAGCGCAATGTTTTTATTTTATTTAGAGCTGATCATTTTATGAGAAGTGGGACTCTTGCCGTCCGTGAGCATAAGTTAAACGACATTTTGTCATCTTGAGGTCCGAACGGTAGCCAAAAGCTTACACGACATTCTGTCATCTGGGGCAAAAGCTGAAAGAGTTCATGATGAAGTGAAAACCAATGAACTGTCCCAGCTTACACAGTTGCTTGGAAGTTTCATACGGAAGAGTTGACATCGATCGGGAGCAATTTTTGTAAGCCTGTTTCATTCTTGTAGATGATGACTAAGGTAAATGTGATCGACGGGTGTTGAATGGTGAAATAATCCTTTTTCGGCGACCGGCTGTCTTCGTTTTCGAGGGCTTTAACACTTGAAACCCAGATGAGTTAAAACAACAGACAGCAACAGCTTCATCAGTTCAAGACATGTTGTTTTCGTTGATCATTAGCGCGTATAACTGAGTCGCAACCAGCCGTCCTTCGCTGCGAATATCTTCGCATTATTCTTGAACGAGACGCGGCGAACACACGGAACCAACTGGCTCTCATTTGCTCTAGATATTTTACCATGTCTAGAAAACATCGAGGGCATTGTAATCTTCTGCGAGCAACAGTTAGGTCTCTTCTCTGTCTAGCTCTTCCTATAAAAACAAGGCCAAGTGAGAAAGCTAGAACTCAAGCCTGTCTTCACACAAAGAACACGAAAGGAAGGTCAATTTTCATCGGCTTCAAAGTGTCCATCATGGCCCAGTGTGAGCTCGTCGTGGCATTAGTCCTTGGTTTGTCCCCTTCTCGGCTTGACAAGCGCCGGCGATCCCGACATTCTCACAGACTTTGTGGCCCCGAACGGCACTAACATCGACGGCAACTTCTTCACATTCACCGGCATGAGGTCTCTCGTAAACGCCGATCCCCGACCACGTTTACGGTGACCAAAGCAAGCGCGAAGGAGTTCCCTGCTCTCGAAGGGCAGAGCGTCTCGTACGCAGTCCTCGAATTCCCGGCCGGCGCGGTGAACCCCCCGCACACGCACCCCCGCGGGTCGGAGCTCCTGTTCCTCACGTACGGACGCTCGATGTCGGGTTCGTGGACACGACAACAAGCTCTTCACTCAGACCCTCCAAACCGGCGACATGTTCATATTCCCCAAGGGGCTGGTCCACTTCCAGTTCAATACCAACCAGACCGACAGCGCCGTGGCGATCTCCGCGTTCGGGAGCGCAAGCGCGGGACTGGTGTCGGTCCCCGTGACCGTGTTCGAGACTAACATCGACAGCGGAATCCTGGCTAAATCTTTCAACGCTACTGTCAACACCATTGAAGCACTGAAGGCTGGCCTTGCATCCCCACCCACCAAAGCATGAGAGAGAGAGAGAGAGAGAGCGAAGGGAGATCAACTTCTAATAAAACAATGTGATATTGTTCCTGCAATTTGTATTTTAATAGCGTGAATTGTTGAAACTCATTGAATAAAGCAAGGAATATTTTGTCATTATTTAGTAATCTTTTTCAGAATTGGCTTCTCAAGGGAAGGCCTCATTAAAATCAACTAAAGTCTCCGTTGGTTTCTCAACTATTAAACTTAGAAAAAATTATAAATAAAAGCTTAAAGTGCTCTTATTTTCTCAAATAAAAAGTTGAAGTGGCTACATTAGTCTAAAAAAAAAGGCTTGACCTTCAAATTGATCAAGGCATTTTTATCTTTTACTTCTTTGATAATTTCTATTTGGTGATGCTTGAAGAAGGTGGACAAGGGTTACCCTAGCCCAAGCGAGGCTGTCCCTTGCCAGCCGTGGGCGAGGCCTTAGTAAAGAGAAAAATAAATAAATGAGAAACAAGAAAATTAAAAATTAAAAAGTAATTTAGAATCAAAATTGTCTTTGGACAAAAATGCTCTTAACCTGCTCTTAATCGACCATAATATTTAGCCGGCTGCCATCTAGGACTTATTTGAAAGGGGCATGGCTGAGATATTCGAACTCAGTACCTCACACTCTAAATATCATGTGAAGTTTTGTGATATCACTATCAACTGTTCTAAAAGTTTAAACTAATGGGTAGAGGGAGACTATATCAACATATAAAACATTTAGGACCCATTGCAATCGATGTAGGATATACTTCAATAGGGCACAAAAGTTTATTCCATGTTAAAGTTGAGATGAATTTTAAGTAAATTTACTTTTAGTTTTTTTTTAGAATTGTACGTGGGAGATTTGAAGGTTTTTTTTTTTTTTGGTCGGATAGATTTGAAGTTTGATTACTGTTAATATTAAAAAAAAAATGATCGGCCACCAAATCCGGCAATTTCGGTTTGGGCCAGGCCTACAGATCGAGCTCCAAAAAAAGCCCAGCCCGATCGGCTCGCTGGCTCCGTCTTGGCACCCACGGAGAAACCCTAGCATCTCTCATATTTATAAACACCTCCGCCGAGTAAAGTTTATTCCTTGTCGCAGTCAGCGGAGTGCTCGGACGATCCATTTCATCTCTGTTCTTCATCTCCTCTCAACAGGTAAGCATAGTCTAATGTTGTGGTGCTTTGGCTATTCAATTGAATTTACGGTGATGGAACCTGAATTTGGGATGGTTGGTTCGGGCAGATTCTGTCCTGCTAGTTCCTGGATTCTAGAAATCACTGGCTCGATTGCGCTTTGAAGTTCGATTTGTCCGTAGCGTTCGTTGTAGTTATTTACATGCAAAGCTGTTGATTGTTTGAGTAGCTTTTACGGGGTTGGAGGTTTCTGAGGTCGGTGGCTTTGATTTTGATGGGTTGATTCGTGCTTGTGAATGTCCTTTTAGTTCAGCTTGTTCTCGGTATTGAATCTTGTCTGGCCGAAGTTTCATCGCCTTAAACGAGAGGATTCGAACTTCTGTTGTGAATATCTGATTGTGACATTCTCCTAATCGCAATGGAATCCCTTTTAGCATCTGAGTTTTCTACTCGGCTGATATTGTGCAAGGCATAGAATCTTGTGTCGTTTGCTTGTTTATGTTTTGTGGGGTTAAGTGGTTTTGGTCCCATGAAGCCTTGAATGTGGGAGCGAGACACGTTTCTAGTTATTGATTGGATGCAATGATGTCATTTTTGCGGTTTCTCCAATGATATGTAGCGAAAGGTAAGCAATCATGGGTCGTGTGCGCACCAAGACTGTGAAGAAGTCCTCTCGCCAGGTTATCGAGAGGTACTACTCTCGCATGACTCTAGACTTCCACACGAACAAGAAGATCCTGGAGGAAGTCGCCGTCATTCCATCGAAGAGGCTGCGGAACAAGATCGCCGGGTTCTCCACCCACTTGATGAAGCGCATCCAGAAGGGACCTGTCCGTGGGATCTCATTGAAGCTGCAAGAGGAGGAACGCGAGCGTCGCATGGACTTTGTGCCCGACGAGTCGGCCATCAAGACCAACGAGATCAAGGTCGACAAGGAGACTCTGGACATGCTTGCTTCTCTCGGCATGTCCGACATTCCTGGGCTAGTTGAGGTCGAGCCGCAGGTTATGATGCCTGCCCAGGCTTTTGGCCGCGGTGGTGGACCTGGAAGGAGGTACTGATGGAGGCCATGCAAATGCTGTGAGAATGGAGAGCTTTTTTGTGGTCAGTCTGATTTTTCTTTCAATAGTTGGTTTTAGCATTTTGTTAAGGGCATGTTGAGTTAAATTAGTCAGCTGGGTGTGTTGAAGATCGACTTTAAGCATGATATTTTCAGACCTTCAAGTTGCAATACAATTTGCTTTCGCGTTCACTGGTTCGAATGATGCTATGGCTCTGCATGCTGAAGATTTTGGTGTTCTGTTCTGTGAAAAGTGTGTAAACCTTCCCTTCAAGTTGTGCCTGAGCAAAGCGCATTTCCTCTTACATACCCTCTCCCTGCAACATTAAGAGCTCATTTGGATTCCTAGTTTCTGCTTCTTTAATTTTCGGGGGTAAGACTCTGCCAACAAGGAAGGCAATTCATTACGCTCGCTTGTAATTTGTGTTGGCTAAATCACTTCTGTGATCAGCTGTCACTGAAGGAAAGCATAGAAGAAATAAAGACGAGGCTAAACAGAAAACCCGCTGCCTGGCGGCAAAATCGTGAATTCGTGGGGTGCAATCTACATTAAAGCCAAAAGAAAAAGGGAATTTGCTTGGATTGTGCATAGCTACATAGGACATGTTTTGCGAAAAAAAAGATAAATTAATTTTCAGGAAAATGTTGTTATTCTTTTTAAAATAAGGAGTTCATTTTCCTAACTGTAAGTATGCTTTGTAAATTGTTTTTCGTTGACCATCTGCTGGAAATATTTTTCACTCGAACAAATGCACCACAGATATTCATTTTTACTTAATCCTTATGTAGCAAGGATCAACACAAACTTGGAAATCACACTATTTCAAACTTCTAACTAAAAAAATCAGTATAAAGGGCATAGAAACAAATCAGTAGGAAGAGTTCTTTTTTTTTTTTTGGTTATCACGACCTAAGTAGTACCAACACGGACACGCAACACGACACGCCGACACGTCATTTTCTAAAAATTGAAAATTTCGACACGTTGGGATACATTGTATATTAAATATATATTTATATATACATGAAAAGTTATTATCTTTACGAATATTTCAATCAAATTAATTTGATACAAAAGGTCCTTGATTAAACCCTTAGAACACTTGAACGGAGAAAACAATCAAACCAGATAATGAGGATTCACCTTGATGATCTCTACAAGTTGGTCCGTTGCATTTTCTCCTGAAAAGAGTGGTTACACTCAAAACTAACGAGCAACTGTGAGTATCAATTTGATGCTCAATTCACTGAGTTTTAGCTATCATGAGGACGCGTTTGATGGTATTTTTCAGAGTTTAGTAAAAAATTTGGTTCATCAGCACGACATGCTCTGCAATCTTGCCGGCGTGCTCGTCATGGGAGAAGTTGAGGGTGATGTTGCTAAGATCCTCCAAGCGAAGTCCGCGCGGATCTCTCCGAAGCAAATACAAAGAGAGAGTAGAATTTGGAGTCCCCCATTGGGGGGCAATTAAAAGGGACAAAGAGAAAGTCTCTATAAAAAACCATAAATGAGAACAACAACCCTTCAAGTTAGACAAAGTAGTCCCACATTTGAGCCAAGTGAGATGATAAGCTTGATGGCTCTATAAAATGCCACAGATGAGATGCAAATGAGCTAGCTTCTCTGGGCCATTCTTGGCTAAGTGAAGAGCTAGTTCAAGTTAATTTTTTCAGCAACAAGTCTTTGCGGCACGCGTGTCTGGAGTGTGTCTGTGCATTGACTATGTGTCAGATTTTGGACACCTATTGACCACATGTTGGATACGTGTCTATGCGTGTCTGTGTCCGATGATACGTGTCGGCCACTAACACAAAGGCCTATTAAGCGTGTCCGTGCTACATAGATCACGACTGCATGAGTCAGCTAAAGGTAGGAAGAGCATTTCTTTTTAGTTAATCTCCACTATTACTAAATGAGTAATCTAACGGTTAATATTTGAGCAATAGTGGTTTGTCTTTCTATTTGCACACAAATTGCTACACAAGTAAACAGAGATTTGGTGACAGAAATGGGAATTGGCTTCAAAAAGGGGCTATCCATGTACATTATAGTCAAGATAAATGGGAAGTTACTTCTGTAAAGGACAATTATTTTACTGCGCCATCCGCCAGATATATTTGCTACTTGTTAATTGCTTTAGACATTTTCATGTGGTGTTCATGGTTATCAAATTTTATAACTCTTTCCACGTTTCGGTACGATTAACCCACATTTGAGGAAGTTCCTGATAACTCCAAAAAGGGGAAAAAAAAATCGGTACGATTGCATCTCAAAATATACCCATGTCTCAACTTCCTGCTATTGTGTTCTCCTAAGCTTGACTTATCTGAATAGGGACAATGGGAAGCTATATCTTAAGGCCGAAACTACATAAAGATGAAAGGCGGGGTGATTCCCGAGTCTGCCGTTAAGCAAACAAGAAAACCAACCTTTCAATCACTTCCAGCCATTGGATGAAATTTGTTTAATAGCAATAAGCAGGAAAATTAGAACTTTCAGTTTCCAGATTACCATCACATAATTTGGACCGACGAACCTCCCGAAATTCCAAAGTTTCGGAGCAGTGTCCTGTTGTTTTCTTGTGGCCAAAAGGACTGAAATAATCACCGCTATCAGCCGGCCAGATATGAATGCTGCAATAGGCAAGAATAGTGGCCAATTAAGGGAGTGATCGGAAAGCTATTTTGACACGCGGATTAAAATTCCATTCACCAAACAATCTTTTGAGACAAGTAGTGAAAGAAGTCGACAGAACAACAATGAACCCAGGAAAAGGGGGCGGCTTTCTTAGGGCCATTCCCCTCCTCCACCATCGTGACTTTAAAAACATTGACACAGCATTACAAACTATATATTGCATGTGGCGAAAGCAACATGCCCCTTGATTTCTATGTCATTCAGAGCTAGAAATAGGTGCCTTCAGGAGGCTGGACGAGCTTCCTGTTGTGTGGGGCCGCCATTTCCTTCTTCAGCTGAGTCAGTATGTCCTCCATTGTGTACTCCCTCTGCCAATTTGCAAGCAACCCAAATTTCTTTGGCTCGACCTGCAGAGAGCAGTAGTCTTTAGGTCTTTCTATGTCAATGTCCAAATATCGTCAAATCCTCATATTGAATGTGTGACATCTAGGCTTTTATGCAGCAAAGAAGAATTTTGAGGATCACAGAAATGATATAACATTCAGTGGACTTCAGGAAAACGAAATCCAAAAGCCAATCCTTTTCTCCAACAGGAACAAGTGCAAGCTATATGATGTCATGAACATGCTTCACTCATAGACATGGATCTAAACGATGCAGCATGAAGTCATGATCGTGCACTAATAGAAGCCACTGCATTCCACAAACATAGGAGCACGGGATCAATTACCACTCCAGTTTCATGGTTAACGCATGTCATGTTGATGCGTGAATGAAAACGAACACTGGGTGGCTTTTCCGGGTAATCTTTGTCGCAGAACAGCTTCAACTGGTAGATACGACCTTCATGTACAGTCTGGAAAAAAGGGCAAAATCTGCGACACTAAGCAATCTACACTAGACAGTGGTTAACATGAACAGAAAACAAACATAATACTTCGACTGATAATATCAAAAAAAGTCTAAAATATATATTCTTACAGCCAACTTGGAACAAGAATACAGGCTACATCTTCATATCATGTCATGTAAATATGACCTCTGATTGGACAAATGAGAACTTTGAATTTCTTCGTAAATTGAAATGGGATGGGGATCAGAGTTAATATTTTGTGACCCATTCAATAAATCGGAAAAGGATGTTATCCAAATGCATTTCAAGTAATTTTCCATGCCTAAGCAACTACTGCCCTAGTAAAGCATGGAAAACATTTTATTTGCATCTAAACAACAAGAACACATTTTCAAGTCTTGAATATACTATTGTTCTAAGGGCGAAAGCATATGCTGACCACAAGCTTCATATATCTATAAGTTGCCATGGATAATGAAAAGTGCAACAGTAACACCATAGGAACTGGTGTAGCTTTAAAAGACCAACTAAAGTTCCCAAGATTGTAATATCATGACCCTAACCGATACAATATAATTCGTCCTTTCAAAAGTCAAAGCATTTTCGTTTAAGAAACCAAACCTCATTACACAATACATTGAGAATTGCAACTCATATGCGCAGATAAGAATGTTGAAGTACAAGTACTCTTTTCACAAGTTGGCGAAGATAGAAAAACGTAATAGATTACTTATCACAGAAAACCGCACATTGTGAGGACCAATGATGGTGCCAGTCCAAGATCGCATGTAAATGTCATCTCCATCATCCATCCCATAACTAACAGTGCCATCTCCAATTCCTTTTTCTCCACGCTCAAGTTCCTCCAACAATCTGAAATTTCGAGGAACTAAAGTAGACTCAAAAAGTTAGATGTTCGGAAGAGTTTTGCAAAGTTAAACATGTAAAGAAGCATCAAGTCACCATACATGCAATCAAGAGGTTCTCAGACCACGCATAGAAACTTCATCAGATGCAGACATACATGCATGCTAAGGGAAAATGGTGATGAAGCAATCATTCCCACACAACGAACAAAATTTTAATGTCTTTGTTTTATTTGTCTAAGGATATATACGAACAAAGCTCCTTAAATAATTTGGTTGATTTAGCAACTTTTTAATGAATTTCAGTTCGAGCATGTATTATGTAATGAGATAGATACTCAAAATTGCCAGACTTGGCTGATGCACATTCTCTAATATTTCACTATACCCATATACTAACAATTTTAGACAATAATTTAAGCCAATGCCTTTGATGGCTAACCATGAAAGTGTTCCCAAGCCTATGGCAAAATAAAATTATTGTACAGTTGGACAAGCAAGACTAGCCACAAGACAGGATCTGAGCTGATGATCCATCACGTCACTCATCAATTCGCGATTTAAGACTACAACGTTTCAACCACTCCCCTTCAATTGATATTCCTAATAATAAACGAATGCTGCCACCATTTCCTACGAAGATATAGGCTGCTTTTCTAGATGAGCAACAACAGCTGACGTGAGGAAAACACAACAAATGAAATTTTTGTGTGACCAAAAGTGGAATAATACCAGCAGCTTAGACAAACAGACCTTCAGCTCAATTACAATGGTAAAAACCAACTGACTAAAGCTATCGACGTCTAGCCACATTTAATATATGATTTGCACTAGAATCAAGTGAGTGCAGGAGTTTGACAGGAAAGTGGTTTTGACAGGTAAACCGCAATATACAAGTGAAACAATGTGAATGAGGCATCAAAACAGTTTTCATAAGCTATCTTCACTCCTTCTTAAACCAAACTCCCCAGCAAATTCATCCTAGCCAAATGCCTTTGCAAGTACTTCCCCAGTGAATCAAATCCAGGAACATTTCAAAATCTTGTGCAAGCCACCAAAAACCTCAAGACTAATCCAAAAATCCAGCTTACGAACACAAAAGCATTTTCAATAACACATCATTTACATACATCCAAAAGCCTAACAAGGAATAGTTAGCTAAGCATGACAGTCAAAGAAAAAAGGCATACGTACAAAGATCATTATCCCGCAACAGCCACAAGCCTTGCAATTAAAAAGAATACAAGCCGGCAAGCATTCAAATTCATCATCAAACAAAGACTCATATTCTGAAGGCCGGCCTATATCATCTAAAGCACGGAATATTACAGGCACTCCCCCTAAACACAACATCGCACCTAACTCGAGAGAATAACGTCACCAATTCTTCCCCGAAGAGACGAAACCACCGACGTCAAGACGAAACCGACCTGCAAACCACCCGAACACGCTAATACGTCGCGCTCGTCAATCCACAGAATCTCCGGATCGACAAGGTGCAAAGCAAAGCAAGCGAAAGCACATCCACGAGGACACGAGACTAGGAGGCCAAAACCAGGTCGAATAGCGAGGTCGCGAAGGGTTTTGAGAACTCACCAACGACCCCCGATCCCCCCGAGCCGAGCGTCATGGATGAGTGAGCCGAGCGAATCGGTGTTTCTGCGGCGAGAGCTCCCGGAGATCTGATCGGAGGAGAGAGAGAGAGAGAGAGATTGTTGCAGAGAGACGAGGGAGGGATAGAGTCAAGAGAGGAGAATCTAGGGAAAGAGAAGCAAAGCGCAGACCCCGATGGCCTAAAAGCTTAAAATTGATGGAGAAAGAGGAATAATTAAAAGGACGGGCAAAAAAATGAAAATGGTGAGGATTTTTTTTTTCCTGGAGTGGCGATAAAATAATAGGGAAACCAAGAAAAAAAAAGAAAAAGAAAAGGAAAAAGTAACAGCTCCATTTATTAAAAAGGAAAATGTACTTTTGTGAATGTATTTTCAAAGGAACTTATTTTTAAGTGAAATAATATCATTTTCTTATGTAATGTGAAGATATTTTTGTTACAAGAAAATCACAACATGCATCTTAGAAAAAGTCTTGAATATTATTTTGAGCTCCAAGCTTGGCCTCAAGGGACTTGGCCCTGATTTTCGAGGCATTAAAACCTCTCTCTCAAGGACTTCATCTTAATTGCATGGGATCTTTGGTGCATGTGCCAATGACTTGGGGCCAAGAACTAATGCCAATGACCCAAGCCCTTTGGTCGAGGTCATAGGCACCATGATCCTAGTCTCAATTCTAGCCTTGAGAGACCTAAGCCCAATTGGGAGGAGCCTAGTGTGTGAGAGCTACATACCCAGGTTCGATTGTTCTCGATCCCAACTTTGAGAGACCAAGGCTTCGCCTTGAGGAGTTAGGCGGCACCATCGATGACTTGGGTGTGGATGTCTGGTATGTAAACCAATCAGTCAAGGTCTCAAGTACGGGGCGTCAGGATTTTGATTGAATTTACCAGAGTTTAGTTGTGTTTTGTCTAATAATTTCTTATTTCAAAAGAAAATAAAAATAAGCATGTGTTTTTGTCAATAAAAAAAAGATTTATCATAGAGTCATCTGTTAAGCAATCCGAACATCGAGAAAACAAGATAATATTTTTCTAAAGGTAAATTTTCTTCGACTAAATGGCCGAGAAAAAATAAAAAGAAAAGGAATCAAAGGAAAGTGTATACTGTTTTCGTTTGTTATTGACTTGATTTCAGTCACCTATATAAGAGTTATGAATAACTACAAAAGAGAGGTCTCCATATAATCAGTTAATCAGACGTAGTAATCAACGTGTTTAGAAAAGGAAGAAGAAAATATTAGGAGCGAAAAATCTATATAGATATTAAATATTATGATTTAACCCCAATTATTAAATTGAAAAGAAAAAGGCAAAAGGGTGGGGCTGGGATTCCGAGAATAAAGAGTGCGACTTTTCGGGACACTAAAAATTAAACAAATTTAGTGCTGAAGAGAACTTTTGCTCCCCGCCTTCCGAATAATGGCGAATTATTCTTTTAACCTTTTAATTTTATTTAATTTAGTCCTTGGACTTTCAATAATTCGACCGATACAATCCTCCCGCTAAAAGTTCAACACGATCGGCAGACATGGCCGTGATTTCTGTTAACTTGAAGCTAGATTATCGTGTTAGAAACCCCGTAACTTATGAGTTACGAGCGCCATTCACGTCACCATTATGTGTATACAATTATATAGATGTGTGTATATATGATATTTATTCAGTTATTCTAATTCAAAAGAAAGGAAAAAATAATTAGCTTACGGTGAAAGAATACTTGTGACATTATTCTTTAACATTTAATTTTATTCAATTTATTCATTTGATTTTCAAGAATCCAATTGATATAGTCTTTTCGTTAAAAGTTTAACAACATTGATGTAGCCATGGTTTATGTTAACTTGAAGTTAGATTTGCCGTGTTGGGATTCCCGTAACTCACGGGCGCCTTCCATGTCAGAGGTATGTGTGTGCATGTATGTTATGTATATAAATAATTGGATATATCTTAACTTAAAAAGAAAGAAAGAAAAGATTAGCTCGTTTGGAAAATAACGCGTAATTCTTTTGACCCAATAAATTCAAGTGGTAGTCTACGTAAAAAAAAAAAAGTACACGTGACGTGATCATAAATTAATGAAGGAATACATATATATATTATATATATATCCATATATGTGAAGATTGAAAAGTTCAAGGATTAGGTTGAACGAAAAAAGAACAAACGGTGATCACATTAGATATTAACAAGAAGATCAGGGGCCTATCCATGAAAAAATATAAGGGATATCCATGAGTCGAAGAGGATGAGAAGCTGGTCCGAGCTGAGCTCCATGCTGATATGACCGACCATTTCTTGCCGTTCGACCCTTTCCCTCCACTTGCAATGCGATGATGGACGCACTCTCCCTCCCGACCCACACCACCCACCCGCCCCCGCTCTCCTCCGCCGCTCTCGCCTCCGCAAAGCGCCGTGCCTCCTCCGTCTGCTTCTCTCTGCGGCCTCTCCATGAGCCCGACCCCGAGCCCAAGGACCCCGCCTCCGGTCCCTCCACCTCAAACCCCCTCCGTCGGCCCCGACTCCTCAAGAACCCCCCTCCCTCGTCTTTCTCGGCTAAGCCGAAGGTCAAAATCCCCAAAAACCCGCTGAAAGCCTCGTAAATCCCTCTCATCGCCCCGATTCCACCACCACCACCAGCACTCCAACGACCACTTCTCTCTCCAGCAAGCTCTGGCTCTCCAGCAAGCTTGCACCACCTCCTCCGCCACCACCACTGCCACCGCCAGAACTCGGTGAAAATGACGTCCGAGAGGGCGGAAGTCAGGCCACTAAGGATTCGGACTCGAATGACGCTCTGGCGGCTATTGATTACCGTCAATTAGGCAAGATTTTCGTTGGCAATTTGCCTAACTGGATTAAGAAGAACGAGGTAGCCGAGTTTTTTCCGCCAATTCGGGCCCATTAAGAACGTGATCCTCATTAAGGGACACAATGAGACCGAGAGAAATGCCGGTTTTGGATTTGTTATCTACAGGGGTCCGACCGCGGCCAAATCTGCAATGAAGGCAGTGGAGTTCGACGGAGTGGAGTTCCATGGTAGGGTTTTGACAGTGAAGCTAGATGATGGCAGGAGGCTAAAGGAGAAATCGGAGGAGAGATTGCGGTATGTGGAGGGGAATGGTGCGATGGAGTTTAGGACCAAGTGGCATGAAGAAAGGGAGGGTTCGAGGAATGCGCTTAGAACGGTTTTGGAGACAGAGCCAGAGAATTGGCAAGCAGTTGTAAGTGCATTCGAGCGGATAAAGAAGGTATAAGCTTGTGAACATTTTGAATTGTTTGCATTGCTTGTTGAGATACTTTTAATATGCATTGTCTTGTTTGTTGATGCACTGGGTGATGTTAATGACTCCAGTAATTATTCAGCGGAAAAGTGAAATTGGTGTAACATAGTAGTGGATTAAACTTGTTAGAGGTTACATTTATCTCTTGGAGAAGTATGACTTGCAGCCACAGGCGATCACATACGGAACAATTAGAAATTGGGATAACTTGTGTATACCCCTTATTAAGTTCTCGGAGAACATAAAGGAATTCTGGGTCAAATTTATGTAACTTGTGTGATAATAGTGATGCTCTTCACTATGTGTCATCTTTTTACGGTCAAAGATTTGCTCTAGCAGAAGTTTGACTGCTAAGGTATGCTTCAGTCAACCTTTGATCATGAGTTAGTTTCTTATATCGTTGCTCCAAATGGTTGTCCTTCCTGGAGCACCTCATACTCTGGGCCCTGTATTTTTTTCGCTGTAATATTACCAGATTGAATCAGAATCAGACTCTTGTAATTACTCCTTGATATGGTAGCCTTTTGACGCTCCTGAACTTATCTTTGCCATTTATCCAAAGATCTGATTTTTACAATAAAATGATAATTTGACTAGTGAGATGTTCCAACTTTGTCTTATGGGTACCTCTTTTTGCTTATGCTATTCTTCTTGCTAGCCATCCAGAAGAGAGTTTGGCCTGATGGTAAACTATTATGCAAGAAGGGGTGATATGCACCGAGCACGGGAAACATTTGAGAGCATGCGAGCAAGGGGAATAGAGCCTACCTCACATGTTTACACCAAGTAATATTTCTGCTTTAGTCTCCTACTCATTGGAACTCATGTGACTGCTCTACTTAGCTTGATGTTTTATTGCATGTTCTATTATGTACACTTGCTAGTCTATTGTGATGGTTCCTGGTGTTTATAATAAGTGAAAAGTTTCAACTTGACATGCGAGAGCGGTTGTTTTCATGCATGACCTGCCTTGTGCATCCTTGTCAGGAGTAGAACTCTTTCAGCAAGTTATATTCTACGTTCAACCTCTCTGAAGAAAAGATCCAACATCTATACACCTGATAATATACCAATGTCTTTGGCTATACTCAAATCGATATACGTGTGTATCCGTGCCTTTTTCCATATTAAAGAGTTATATTTAGGTATCTTTTTTGTAACTCACCAATGTTTTGTACACTTTATGCAGTCTTATTCATGCTTATACTGTTTGGTAGTTATATGGAAGAAGCATTATCTTGTGTGAGAAAGATGAAGGAATAAGGCATTGAGATGAGCTTGGTAACTTATAGCATACTTGTGGGAGGATTTGCAAAAATTGGCAATGCTGAGTAAGTCACCATACGCTTGATCAATTACTTGAGAATTTAAAACCATCATCATAAAATCAGCCGTTCTTTTGGTGGTGAATAACAACAGGAGCATACTAGTTATTACTTTCTGTTGGACAGATGGTAAGTCCATCCATATTTTTCTTTGGAAAAGAATACTTTGGCTGCCTTTGTGATGAACAGACATGCACGAGAAGTCACCTTCCGTGCTTGTGCCACTATTTCTGAAATCCATTCTAACTATATCCATGTGCTAATTTAATATCTCTATCCAACTTATTTTTTATTGAATAGGTAAATTTGTTCCTATATCCTCACACTTCTATTCCTGTTTTGGAAGAGCTGCAGAATACTGTTCAGGGAGGCTAGGACACTCATGCAGCGATAAATGCAAGAGTTTACGGGAATATTATATATGCTCACTGTGAGTATCTGTAATTTCTAATGCAGGTAATTAAGTTAAGCAATAAAGAAACTTAACATTTTTTTTCCTGGGAGAACGGAAAACAACCTTTTTGACGCACTTCATACTCATTCACACACTTGTCCATAGGTCTATATTCCTTCAGATTTTGCATGTCTTGCTTTTTATGTGAAATTAGTGGTTTGTGTCCTGTCCCGCTTCTTTTTGGATAAATTTAATGGATTCTTCTTTTATACGAATGCATCATTTAATTTTGCTTTACATTTTGCTTATAACATTTTCTTCCTGCATATAATTGATATGTACTCTATCTGGTGGCAATTTGTACTTATAAAATTTCAATTTTCTTTCGGTCCTTTTTCATCTATTAGTTCCAACATGCAACATGATCGAGCTGAGCATTGGGTAGAGAGATGGAAGAAAGAAGGAATAGATTGCTCCCATTGACATCTATCACACCATGATGGAGGTTACCAATGGTTGGCAATGAGAATAATGCCGTATGTTTTCGAAAGCACTTAAGGTATGATTGTTAGTGCTCTACTAGTCTTTGCTAAGTTTAGTATTGGTTTGAATTTTTTGGATTCTGTTGCCCATGCAGAACAAGGACCTCTGTTCCAACTTTGTAAACTTTGTCTGATCAATAGTACTATTGATAGCAATAATTTGCCTTTATGTCAAGATTTGACTTTTCTTTATGTTCTGGTCAAGTATCATAGGTGTTGTCTAGCTTTGGGTATCTTTTCAATAAGTAGGAGCATGGGAAACATTTGACTTCCACATGAGTAGCGTGACTTATGGATCATGCAGATGTTTCTTTATCCTTTTGTTCGCTCTGACTCTTTGTACCTCGAAGAGTGTAAATTGAAGCATTTCCCGACTACTTACTTCACATCTCGATAATGTGTGCCTTCTGAAGTCACTAGACATGGCAATTGTCATCAAAAGGTACCTGAATGTTTTTTCCTTTTGATAGGAATGTGGCTTCACACCTTCCATAGTTATTATGGATGTCTGATCATTCTCTCACCAGGGTGATGCTTCCTTTGCCTTTCTCTCTATATGATTAGTTGCTGTCTATATTTGCACATCGCTGAACTTGAAACATTAATCATGTTCTTTACTTAAATATGACGTGTCTCTCTTATTTACTTACTTCTGGTTTCTGTCTCTATCAGTCTTGCATACAGTGCTGGCGTGTGCGTGCTACTTTTTGGATAACATCATGCTTTGTATTGGTTTCCTTTGAAGGCATGCACATGTTGGGAAACTTGATAGCAGCCTTTTTTCATTGGGTAGTACCCTTCACATATATTATCCTGTGTGCTTTGTACATGATGGGATCTCTGTTTTAAACTGGTTGAACTCTGTGGTTCGATGATGGTTGTGTTTGTTTAACTGATATATGGATGCATCTCATTATCCCCGGCTCGGTTGCTTTTGTTGGTTCGGTTTCTTTCACCCAGTCATGGGGCTAATTATCTATCGCAGTAGTGTGTGACCCACAGCAGAGCAATTTCTGTATGGCTCTGCGAGCTCCTCAGTTTCTTGTGGTTTGTTTTTAGATTGTCAAGGCTAGTGGTAGAAAATGCGGCACAGCAAATGATGTACGACTGTACCTACCTATTATTATTTATGTTATTTGATGCTCCTGTATGATGCTCCTTGGTGACTGCACTGCAGATAATGTTTGCTTCATATTTGGGAAAATCTTTTTATGCATTGGTCCAATGTGGAGACACTAATAAATTCTTCATTTTGTCATCTCAGATTGGAAGGTTTTTCTAAAGCATTGGAGTCAGCAAAATGATGGAAGGGGGCGGGCATAAAGCATAACAGAAGACCTATTCAATGTTGATCAATGGAGTCTTAAAACTAAAGGATTGGGCTAATGCATTGCAGCGTTTTTTGAGATGTAATTACAAGTGGTTTGAAGCCAGACGTAGTGCTGTACAATAATATCATCAGCGCAGTTGTGGGATTGGGAAACATTGAACGTGCAATCAGCACTGTTAAGCAAATGCAGAAGGAGAGACATAAGACCTACCTCACGTACATTTAATGCCATCATACATGGTTTTGCAAGAGCTGGAGATAGAGAGCTCTAGAGGTGTTTGATATTATGATGAGGCGGAGTGGATGCAGTCCTACCGTGCACACTTTCAATGCTCTGATTCCTTGTCTCGTGGAGAGTTTCAGTATATAGTTTTTAAGGAAAAAAATCGTAATAACTCTCCATAATTGGGAAAAAAGATGTAGATAACAACTCTTCATAATGGCGAAAAAGAATTGTCTGGAGAATGCAATTATTACATGACCTTCGGCATACTTGGGATTGGCTTTCATTTTTCATCTTTTCCACTTTTGAGCAAAAGTTTGCTCAATGTAAGTAAGGATTGCCTTTCAAGGTCCAAGACCTGCTCTTGACTATGTTTGTTGATGCTTGACTGTACCATCAGATTGCTCACATCAACTGTTATGTGGCTTTTTACTCTTAGGCTAGATTCTGTTTATCCTTGGCTGTTTCATGTTCTGGTCTTTAGTTTTTTTGTGAAGATGCATATTTATACATGTACGTTATAGCTATTTACTTCATAAATTGCTACTTTCCCTCTAATATCCTATCTGATGCAGATGGAGAAGGCTGTTGAAATTTTGAATGAAATGACTCTGGCAGGCGTAGTCAAACGAACATACATATACGAACCATCATGCATGGTTATGCATCACTAGGTGACACATGAAAGCTTTTGAATATTTTACTATGATGATAAACGTGCCTGGAACTTGATGTGTACACATATGAGGCATTGTTGAAGGCATGTTGGTAAGGCAGGAAGGATGCAAAGTGCGCTGGCAGTTACTAGGAAATGAGTAGGCAAGGATTCCGAGACGCATTTTGGTCTACAACATATTGATTGATGGGTAGGAATGCTCCATTCGGGTTAACATAAAGTGCATGAGGCCTTCATTAGATAAATCGATTTTCCACAGGAAAGACGGGGTTGGGTGCGGGGGTTCATACATGTCGATCTTTATAAAAAAAAAAGTGTGCTAAGTCTGTTCTGTTTCTTTATTCTCTTATTTGAAGTCATTTTCAGACTGGGTATTTACTTTAGCTTAATCGTTTTGGATTGTGAGATGCAAATATATGCTTTTAATCCCCTGTTTGAGAGCTCTGTTTTTGTCGTGTAGATGGGCTCGACCGAGGTGATGTCTGGGAGGCTGCTGACCTAATGAACAAATGATAAGAAGAGTTAAACTTGATATCCCACTGTACACATCCTTCATCAATGCTTGTTGCAATGCGCCGGAGACCTTTCGTACCTTCTCTTTCTGGGATGGAAATAACTTGTGTTTTTTCCTTGTCTTCTACATATCAACTATGTTCTTTGTGGTCATGTGGAAAGATCTGCTTACATTTAGGTTTAGATGTTATTTGCTGCATGACTAATCATAGAGAAATCCATCCTCTGATAGCTCTTTATCATGTTACTTGGAAGTTGGAATCCATCCTTTTCCTAATTCATATTATGGCTCCTGATGACTGTATCCTACGGTAATTAGCACCTAAAATGCTGCATATACCTTAAAAACAATTGTGTGTGTTAATTTAGTAGTTTTCTGCTTTACACTGCTCTCCCTGATTTTGGACTTTGTGCTCTTTCTCCGACTTTCTGTTCTCAAAAGCATCCAAAGACATGCAAGAAATGGAACTTTGGGGGTTGAAGCCAAATGTGAAACTACCGACCTTAATACACTGTGGGACACGCGGCATGCATCAAAGAAAGCCAGAGTAAATAACCATAAATCTATGTCTGAACGGGCCACCTGACCGGGGATTGTTGAGCGACTCTAGCTGATCGGTTAGAAGGCCTTGAATGCTTTGAGAGATGAAGCAGCGTCGTTTTTGAAGCCAGACAAAGCCGTGTATCACTGCTTGAATACATACAACATGTTAGCAAGGAGTCCGACGCGGCGCGAGGGGGGGGCAGAAGCTTATGTGTACTCTGTATTTTATCTATATGCAGAGAGATGAAATAACTGTGGGTTTCACCGTTGAAATGGGGACTGCTGTTCAGTTGGTCAAGTGTTTGGCAGATTGATAGGACCGGTGGGAAGCTCACAGAAGCCTTACAGACAAAACTTATACAGACTCCCGACTGGAATTCAATGCAAACGCTCATATCGATAATACTATGGATGGTGGGGAGTGACATGAATCTGATGTTAGCAAGATGACTTATTTTAGCTGCGCTGCAACAGATGTGACCGACAGCGGTGGCGGCGGAAGACACGACAAGGATGACATCTTGGTCAAGAATTAGGTAGTGATCGGTATTGTCATTATGCAAGAAGCTTTCTGGCTCCCAAGCTCTCAGATTCATCTGAAGAAAGCAGTCTATGTGCTTTCCCTGATGATCAACTAGTTGCTGTGACCTTTTGTTATTGGCGTGGACGTAGAGGGACACCGACTTGGTTCAGAAGGAAGGGGGAAGAGAGAGGATAGAGAGATTTTGCTTTTCTACCCCATTT
>JAGVVM010004768.1:0-28203 GCA_019149425.1 Psidium friedrichsthalianum | reverse complement strand
GGCAACCCTTCCCAGGCTCTACGATCTCTGCTATGCCGGAGGGTGGCCATAGCCGATCGAGCAGGACGCACTCATTGGGGCCAGCGTCGATAAAGAAAAGAAAAGGACTAAAAAATGAAAAGGAAAAAAAAAAGTAAAACTCGACTATTCCTGCATGGTAACGCATTCTGTTCCAAAAAACTAATTTTGATTAAAAGGACTTTTTTGATTCTTTCCCTGAATGAGTTTTTTTTAAAGACCGGAAACGCGTTTTGATAACTGCACAAAATTTGCATGTTTTGAAAAACTGTTGCGCTCTCTTATTTTTTTCATTAGTCAAATAATTATTGTATTTACTTTGTAAAATTTTGTTTATTCTAATTTGAAGGACTAATTTCCAATCACACTAAAAAAATTTAAATCATTTATTTTTTAGCGGGAGTCATAAGAATGAAACCAATTTTAAATACATGCACATTTGAGTTCGATTAGAATGGCTGTTCCCATATTAAGGATTCTTTTTTTTTCTTTAAATGTTGCATTGTCCAAATACATACAACGTACGTCGACTCAAAATTATCTTCTTTGATAAAAAAAAAAACCAAATTATCTTCCTTGAATAACGCATACAATCCTTCACGAATCATTTGCAACTTCTATCCTACAATCCAAGTAGGTGTTTTTGCTCTAGCTCCAACGTGCCGCTCTCTCCTCACATTTTGTGACGCACGCACGGTATTAGTAATAAAAAAAACCCTTACCATCCCACTTGGATGCCCTCACTTCTGGCCTATTTTTGGTAAAAGAGTGAATCTAGGAAATCTATGGACATTTAGGTCCAAAATTATGAACATGGAGGTCAAACTAGTTTCGATCTACCGCTTCATTCTATTTTAGGAATTTCTAAAATTTTTGTGATTTTTTTTAAAAATTTCAATTTTTTTTCGGATTGGTTTATTTTTTAGTGTTTTTTAGGTTGCGCAGAAACGGTGACGAGAGGAATTAAAAGGAAAAGAATGGGAGGTGTGAGGATCTTCTTGCTAGGTTAGTGTGTGTCTCACAAACATGTTTTGCATAATTGTGCACTGTAACCAGGTCTCTTTGTTGCTTATGTATCTGTGTATTTGTCGTGACCTCAGCAGTAATTGCTGGATATTCTGTTGCTGTATACAATCTTGTTTTTGGCTATGTAAGCCCCATCTAGTTATGAACTGTTCTTGGACAGATCACATCAGATTATTTTCGTACCACTGATTCTCTTCTCTTTTTTTCCGGGCAATCGAGATCAGATGGTTTACCATGCAGGGCCCGGTTGCTATTTGAAGCTAGCCTTTCCTTTGAGATTGGCTATAGTATCATTCATGCTTATTTTTTAAAAGTTGATTTCCAATTTTTTATTGAAAATATGATACCTTAAAGCCTCATTTTAAAATTTTCTAATGCCGGTTTAGCCTGACTACGAGTCCTGCTTATTGCGCGTGGATATGATATTTTGTGTGCGTTCATGAGTTTAGTCGGGCCGAAATTCGGATTTCCCGTGTAATTGAAAAAAAATTAAAAAAATTAGAAAGTAAATGCTTTTTCCCTCATTTGGCCTCATCCATGTGATTGAAAGGTCCTTTTAAGATGACCACTATCTCTCTTTCTGTGATCGCAATTGGCTCATTAGTCACTTCACTATGTGATTTGTGCTTCTTTGCTATGGTCTTTTCTCATCATGAGTGCTTGGAACCACTATGAGATGCTAATGACTTGTCCATTTTTTCCAGCTTTCTCTCGATCAATCTAACGCTAGAACAATGATTTCACGTTAGCCATCGAATTGGTAAACTGTATAATGTATATGTGGAGAGAAATTAAGGACGCGCATGATAACACTACTCTATCAAAATTCAACCTTCTGGCCAAGAAGTTATTTTTAACTTTTGCTTCTGGCAAGAAGTTGATTTTTCAACTTCTCCATCAAAAATTGATTTCTGATAGAGATGCATTTGGAGCGCGCATGGTGACACTTCTCTTCGCCAGCAACCGGCGGTGGCAAGCAACTGGCAACCACCGCGATGATCGGCAACCGGCGGCGGTGATCGACGGCGATCGGCCGACCTGTGATCGGCAGGGGAGACTGGCAACCAGCAGGCGGCGAACCGGCGATTGGCAGCGAAGACCGGCAGCGGCGATCAGCAACCAGCGGCAGCCGACCGGCGATCAGCGACCGGTGACTGTCGACGCGGGCGAGCGGCCGGGCGGCCGACCGGCGGGCGAGTCGGCCAGCCGGCGACGGCCCCGACCGGCGGGCGGAGGCGGCCAGCCGGCGAATGGTCGACCGACGAGTCGGAGGCGGCCGACCGGTGGCGGGCGACTGGCAGGCGGAGGGGACCGACGACCGGCGCCCGGAGCCGCGCTCACCAACGCCGTCGGCAGCCGCCGGCGGACCACGACAGGAATGACCAGCTACGAACCATAAGTGATTTTTAAAGCTGAGAAGAACTTTTTTTTTACACTTCTCAAATTGGGCAAAAAATCCTACCGGAAGTGAAAAAGTCTACCATAAGTGAAAAAGTCTATCAGAAGTGAAAAATTTACCAAACGATTCTACTTCAAAAGTGATTTTACCATGGATTTTCCGTTGCCATAAATTGTTTTCTCTGGCCAGAACCTCAATATTCTGAAGTGTTATCATGCCGCCCCCTAAGTTAGCTGGTTAATTAAAGGGTAGGGGCACTCTTGTAGTTATAAAATCTTCCCTTATGTAATATCTATTGAAAAAATACGTCGAAAATGGGATGAAATGAAATCAGATTTTGATGAGTGATAACACTATTTTTAAGGATTTATTTGCCCCACAACATTGTTAATGGTTTCCGCAAATATCCTCTAAAATAAAATTTCAAGTAAGAATAGCTGATATAATGGATATATTGAAGAAAAGGCTAGTTTTATTTTAGAAAACAAGAAGTGGAAGTTGACTTCTGACAATGAGTAGAATCGTAATATATACATATTAATGAAAAACCTTTTGCAAACTCGATCACAAAAAAAAAAAAAACTTTGCAAACAGATATGTTATTCCAAAAATGTCACCACTTTTCACACCTGAAAAAAATGCAACTTTTCATATTTGAAACTGCTAAATTCGAACGCAACTCTTTCTGTCTAAAAATTGCTAATTCGGATGGACACAACTCTTCATGTCCAAAATTGTCATGTTTAAAAAATTGCAACTCTTCATTGTCCGAAACTCTCTTCACTGGCCGTAAGAAATAATATAATATTCAAAATTATAATAAAAAAAATAAATATTCAAAATTATAAATAAAAAAAAATCCAACTCCTACGTGAACAGTCACACTATTTCATTAGGGCTCCTAAATGCACCTAATAATCGCGCACCCGTATGAAGATATTGCAAGGCATAGTCCAATTGCCCATTTCTTTATTTAGAAGATTATGATAGCCTTCTAATTTATAAAGTGTTTCACACTTTTCCTTCCATTCTACGTGGGATAAAGTAAATGCAACCACCAACAATACCTTCTAATTAATGAACCGTCTCAATATTTTTTTGGTCTAATTCTACCTTATTCTATCTATTTTACAGCCACAATGTGTGCACTATGTGCAGGTTGTGAAAACTCTGCTCCTTCACTCATGCGTCCCCCCCCCAACTCTCTTTGTGAAGGTGGGAATCGAACTCTCCATCCTCAATCAAATCGAACTCCCCATCGTGACAATATGACTTTGTAATATTTTGAGGGAAGAAAAGTTTATCGAAAGAAACCTTTTTCACATTGTGATGTAAATCCCTAAGTTACTTTTAAGGTATTAATTGTGCCATTATAAGGAATTAATGGTATTTTCTAATGAACTCAAGTAATATGCTGTTATTTTATTTGATACATAATCATACTTATGGTCTGAAGTCCTAGCCAAGTGTGAGGGTAGTGACCCTCATCCAGTGGCTACCGACCTTAACAATAAAAAAAAAGATAATAAAGAAATTCCATATCAAGCGCCAGCAATGCAACATAAGATGGTCGATATCCATGTAATCCATTTCACATTATGCTATAAATCCCTAAGTTACTTTTAAAGGTATTAATTGTGAAAGTGCAAGGTATTAACAGTATTTATAATGAACTCACCTAATATTTTTGTTATTTTTATTTGATACATAATCGTACTTGTGGCCTAAAACCCAGCTGAGTACAAGGCAGCAACCCTCGCCGCGGCTAGCAAGGGGTCACAACCCTTGTCCAGTGGCCTTAATAATTAAAAAAAAATAAATGCTATGCCAATGCTAATAGTGCCACGTAGGACGCCGATGGATGTCCGACGTCCATAGTCATCCTTTCCGGTCAAAATTAGCCGAATTGACTCAATTGACAAAATTTGAAATGTTTTTTGGGTAAGGAAAATGTTTAGGACTCAATTGGCCGAAAAAAAAACGGGGGTTAGGACTAATTGGCATAATTGTAATAGGTTTAGGATTTTTTTTTTTTTTATAATTTTCTCATTAAATGGATTTCAAATGGAACTCATCACATTTTCTTCTCTTTTTACTTTTATCCCCGGCCTATCTTGATTGATCCATTTGATCCATAATTACTAACCAACTATTGATCCATAATTACTAACCACTTGCATTAAGCCTTGTAATAAAATCAAATCATTAAGGCTACATTTGGTAGTTATGATAAAAATCAGGATATGATAAGATTTATCCTATCCTGTTTGGCTCTTGCCCAAGACAGGATAAAGGGGGATATAGCCTGGATATAATTATCCCATGTGGGAGGTGAGATAAGAGTGGATATGATTTCTTATGTCCATATATAAAAGCTATTTTTTCGAATAATAAATTATTAAATATAAAATTAAAATAATAATTAATTTGAATTATATTTGAATTCTAATATTAATGCTAACATAAAATAAAAAGATAAATTTTTTTATATACTCTTGTATGTATTTTATAAATTTGAGTTTCTTTCTATTAATAATATATATTTTATGCATACACGCACACTTTTCATATCCATATCATTACATATTTTAAATATGGTAGAAGAGTTTATTATTTAATAAAATCTTTATTGAGAAATGATGAAACAAAGTAAAAATAATGACAAAAAAGATATATAAAAATAATTAAATAAAAATGAAGTAGAAGAACCACATTTTTTAAATGAACAAATTTTGAATGTAGGACAATGAATTTCTATAAATAAATGAATGAAAACTAGAAATCTCCATCTCCTTCTTCCATGTATCCCTGGTTCATGTTGAAGTTTCACTATTCCTTTAAATTTTTTAGTTTCTATCAAAACTTTACAAAAACGACGAAAGAGTCAAACTTCTTCTCATTCGTAGGTTTTCGGTTCACATCAAAAGTTTAGAAAAGCAGAAAGAGAGTCAAAACCCATTCTCCTTTGTAGCTTATGGTTCATGCTAAAGTTTAATCAAAGTAACGAGAGAGAGAAAAAAAAACTTTTCATAATCACAAATGTGAATGATCATATATTCCCTCTTTTACTAAAGTTGGGAGTGAATTATGAGATATTCTTGTACTCTCCATTTGTGCATTTTCAGATTCATTTACATCGATATGTACAGATGCCAAACAATGAACATCATAGGATATGTACATATTCGACTTTATTACTGCAATTCACCAAATAGTAGATAAGGATTATTTAAATCCTAGGTTTCATATCATATCTTATCCAATTCTATCCTGATTAGAAATCCAGACAATATAAGATTGCTATTATTTCGTCACTCCCCTGAGCAAGAGCAATCAACGAGATGGAATTTGAGTTACCCAAGATTATGATTCGCTTGACTTAATAATTCGAAAAATTAAGGATAGGGCTGCATGATTTAGCAAATACTAAGGTCACTAATCTTTATAAGGTCTCCGAGATCCATCATTTGGATTTTAGGGTCAATGCATCGTCCCCTTCAATAGTGTCATTGATGGATCAGTCCAGATATTTGCAGATTTCAGTCTAGATATTAGCAGAATTTCTTGTTCTGAGTGGTAATTATGACGAAATAGGAGATTAGGTCTCATTATCGTGCAGATTAACGTGGTGAAAGAAGGTATTTCGAATTTCTAAAGTCATTTGCAACATTTCTAAGACCATTTCTAACTCTTGCACCAGGAAAACACTTAACAAATTATTTTGTAATTACTTCTAAAAAGATCATTATTTAAGATATGTTGTCTATATGTGACCCAAAAAAAAAAAAGAGATATATGCCGTGTATAAACTCGGCTTCGACTAGACCAGTCCAAACTGGAACTTGCTTAGGAAAAGAACGTCCCAAATCACTCGTGCAATGATGGCCTCATATTGGGCCGAACTTGCGCTGCCTTATCGTCGAGCCGAATAACTCTAACTCAGCTTGGCCCGTTCATTGATTTGGTCTAGTATTAATCTATACTAAGGGTGATCGGTTTTAGGATGGGTGGTTCCCATTCTAGAATCAAAAACCGCCGGCTAGAGACCAGTTCTGAAATCATAAACCATCCGCTCATTCCATGGATCTACCCAAAAATCGAACCACTAGTTCAGTCCGGTTTCCAAATGGATCCAGTGAACCAGTTTTATTAAGCACCCTTCCCCACTCCTACACAGCAGGCTTAGTCACGTGTCATTTACATGTCATTTACATTCCTCGATTCTCAAGTTACAACAATAGTTTCAAGCATCTAAAATCTTGTACAGCGAAAGACAACTTCCTACAGATTCATAAACTTTAACTGAATCAGTGATGTCATACATCAATCTCTCTAGTGAAATAGGATACTCAAATCCTTGACCCTTCTAAGTTCTAAATTCCACGGCCCCAACAATAATCGAAGTCAACAATGTAATTACTAATTAGACATCGCCGGAGTCTGGAGAGGGACTGAGTAATAAGTAGTGAGGACTTGCCGATGACTACAAGAGGGGCCAAAGACGAAGCGACTGCAAACCAAGAGGTAATAGAGAGCTCAACCAGTCGATAGAGACGATTGTGGACGTATTCAAGTGTTTAGCTGGTGCGAGAGCGTAGGCGACTACAGACCAGCCTTAGAGAGCCCAGTTGGTGTGATCCACACCATCACTGTGCGAGGAGTGAAGAGAGCCAAGGAGAGACTGAGAGCAGAGGTCAAGTAGATCGAGAGCCGAAAGGCCGACCAGATCGAGAGCCAAGAGGCCGAGCAAATCGAGACTCTTAAGAGTGAGAAGGAGCAGATTGAGACCAGAGGAGACTAAGACTAAGGCAAGGTTTTTTTTTTTCTTTTATTTTCTTTTTGATTCGTGCAGTGTGTGTGGGTGTGGGATGTCTGGGTGGGTGAAGTGAGCTAGGTCTGGACTTCTTCTTTGTTTTCAAATGGATGAACTTTGATTTTGAACTATAAGCTTTTGAGGAAGATGATTTCAATTAAAAAAATGCATATTTATATTATAAAAACTTGATCCAATTGGGGCGATTAGATGGACTCCCAACCGAAATCGAGAACCGAATGGAAACCCACCAATTACCATCCAAAATCAGCCAGTTGGATACAGTCAAATCTGATTTGATTGAATCATGATTTTTTTGCTCACCCCTAATCTATACAGATAACATGGCTCTAGCTAGGACCTTGATTATCCATACATGA
Organism: Psidium friedrichsthalianum; assembly: GCA_019149425.1. NCBI lineage: Eukaryota > Viridiplantae > Streptophyta > Magnoliopsida > Myrtales > Myrtaceae > Psidium > Psidium friedrichsthalianum. The sequence goes on along the minus strand of JAGVVM010004768.1, from coordinate 20,567 downwards.
TGCTCTGATTTTGATCATTTGTAGTATTGGATGGAGATCCGCCCCCTAAATTACATTAGTGAAGTTGCACCAAAACTGGACCGAGCTTATGTAGATTAGAGATAAGGACATGCAACCGAAGCTTCAAAACTGACATCTGCTTTTAAGAATATGAAACTTCTATATGGACAGACAACAAACAAAGAGTAATGACTTCTCAAAAATAGGACATGATTCACCATTTGAACCCAGAAAAAAGCTACATTCACAACAGCACATAGGACTAGTTACACCCCATCAGGAAGGGAAAAAAAAAAACCGTAATACCCAGCAAGAGCACCAATCAAAATATGCAAACGCGAAAAAGGCGCCCTCAAGCATTTCGCGCCTTTCACTTACACGACACCCCTAGTTTTTCACAGTGGTCACTTGCTTCAACAGCATCTGCACGACGTCCTGAGATATTCTTGTGGCCTCTGTCTTCAGGTGTGCAATCTTCGTTTCCGTTTCTTGCTCTAGCCGCTTGACGTTAGCGCCGGAATCTCCACTACTCTGCTTGATTGGCACACATGGGAATTGAGACAGACTAATTAATCAATACGGACCAGCCTACTTCAAGCAATTATAAAGAGAAGACGATACAAGCTCCTGAATGCAAAGATAATAAATTTTCTGAATTTAGTTTATGTTGTATTACAATGTTGTTAATGTGCTTCAGCAAAGCTGCAGAGGTTGTCAAGATAAGACTTTATGATGAACAAACGATAATTTGAACAAGCGTAAGGCATGAGATCTGCGCAAGCATGAGCACACAAACAATTCACTGCTATTATTTGGTTCCAACAGACATTTCTTTATCCTAAATTTTCATGACCCAAGAAAGCAACTTGAATTTCCCTACAAGACAACAACATACGTGCTTACAGGAGTACTGTACATCCAGAGTCCTTGTGGCCCCAGAATAGTCATCAGATGGAACCACATGATTACCATCGTAAATTTATAAAGTACAAAGACTCACTGAATTTACAGAAAGCAACCAATCCCAATTGAACTTCACTATTCACATACTACAGAGCTGAAAAGTTTTGTCATTTTGAGCTTCCAATTACATGCATTTTCCCTTCACAAATGGAAATACCAAATTAGGATACTAGATAGAGATTTTTGTTAAATCTAGTTTGATTTCATTCCTATTCTTACCTCTGCAACCTTTCTCTGAAACTCAGCCTCCATTTGAGCACGAAATGCAGCAATATCCTTCTCTGCCTCTTCCTTGGCTTGCCTTAGCCGAGCCATTTTCGCTGTAAAGAACCAGTTGAGAGTCTATTTATACCAATCTAGTAACAGCAATTACTAAGAGCAAGTAACAGCTTATAAAGTGATGTTACATGTTTATTATGTGAAATCAAAGTCCAGTGCATGATAGTAAGTAACATTCAAATATACTAATAGTAATTTAATGCTCCACAGACAATCATCGTGGGGTGCAGGATAACTGTCTGGGGAACTGTACCCACATACTGCCACCTCGCTTGGATGTAAGGGCACGTGCCCTTCATCCTTTTTCATTTGTTAGTTTTTTTTTTTCGCTTTGGAGTTTTCTGCAAGAAAATACAGGCCAAAGCCAAATCAATCATACAAGGACTGTTCGACCAAAAAAAAAAAAATCATACAAGGATGGGATACGCTTAATCCTACGGGTTGACTACGTGTTTAACAACTAGGTGATGAGTATGAATTAGGAGCACGAGATAGATTTACATCCTCACACCACTAAGTCACAAAACTCCATATTTGGACCACCACCACTTGGGATTTGCTCGGGTTTCCCCTTGTCCAAGAGGTTGGTGGGGCATTTTATGGCCCAACGGTTTACCCACCTAAATAGACTTCCTCTTCATAAAGAAAGGGATTACATGTGTATCTTGTATCTGGTTGACCATAACATTTCTTATCCTATCATCTCCTATTAGGTCCACTCCCAAGATCCTAATGACCATATACACAACCTTGTGTGTAGTACTAATTCTCTCTGGAGAATCAACTACAACCAAGATCATGCTAGTCAAGACAAAAGTAAATGCACTGGTATAAGTCTCTGATAGATGGCAGATCTACTGTGTAATATAGTTTGTAGACAAACTTCATTCGAGTAAAAAAATGTAAATGCTACGAAACTAAGCAACCAATAAGCAGATTTATAGACATGTTACCCTCTCTGGCAGCATTGACAATGCGCTGTGCCTCTTGTTCGGCAGCAGAAGCAATTGAATTCCATTCGGTTGTCTCCTGTTGGCTTCCATGGGTGCTGAAGTTTTCACAAAAAGTAAGTCAAAAGGAACAGATACAAATTACTGTAAATTAGCACTCACTGTTATTAAAAGGATTTTGCTCTTACTGCAGCAAACTCAGGACTTCAGTAAGCCATTCGAAGGGTATATGAAGAGTCCAGCAAGCACATATTTCGGTGGCAAACGTAATAAGCCAATAGAGATTGAAAATAACGTTGTATCACTTATCAGAAGAATTTTCTGCACCATATTAGTGGCAGCAAACAATGAATTCAAATCGCCAACTTAGAAATGAAAACTTTGAAACTGTTGAGAAAAAAAACTAGTCACTATGACAGAAGAAGCAAATACAAATAGCAATATTACCATTTAGGAATCCAAAACGACATAAATGCAAAAGAGGCAAAGAATATATATAAAAGGTCAAGAAACAATCCAACGCACATGACGATTGACACAATGACTTAACAAATCATCTCTCCATCCATCCATCATCCATGAATCTCTTTGACATTGTCTTGCACAAAACCCAAATCTTTTTTACTGGTAAAAACAGTGGAAAGGGGCGACCAAAGCGGTGACTCCTAGGCATTGCTATAGGAGTTCCACACCCATGACAGAATGAGCCTACTGCTCATTTTAAGCAAGTCTGTCACTACCGTCCTAGCATGGAACTAGCAGGAGTAGACCTGGATTACCCTATGCCATGGCACTGCCCCAGCTAAGTCACAGACCAACCAAGGTTTCTGAGGCCGAGGGGCGACCAGAGGATTTGAACAAATGACGAGGAAAAAGTTATCAGTTTGCTATTTCCAGCATGAAATTATCATTGAATTCCTGTAAATGTCCTCAAGCCGCCATATACCGGGATTGTCGGTGGTTGATACCACACGAACCCAAAAATTAGACAGAAAACATCTACACTATTGCAATGGCACGGATCTACGAGAAAAACGGCCGGGAATTTTTGCCGGCACATGATTGAACAACTTCTTAAGCATTGAGCACCTCCTACGTGACTGATCACAAGCGCAGACCAAATTATGACCAAAGGCTTCAAGAAGCTATCGCGAAAAGCACCCAGTTCAGTTACCAACATTTTCCTGACTAAATTACGCAAAAAAAAAAAGTCAAAAGAATCACTTTTCCAACTAAAAACAGCAAACCCAACTGATGAATCAACCTACAACAGAGATCCTTCGATGTGAATCGGGTGTTCAAGCGTGAAGTGACCCTGATCCAGAGTTCACCAAAGATCTAAGGCTCGACGGTTGAAAGCATACAGCGAACCGGTAACGACAACGGGGTTAGATGTTCCGTCCCAACCGACGCGACTGAGAAACGGACGCTGCAGAGAGAGAGAGGGAGGGACGGAGAGAGAGTACCTGAGAATCGGGTTCAGTCTAGATTCAATTCGAAGACTGATCGTGACGCTTTGAGAAACTTCGCAGAGCACTAGTTACATCTGAAAGATCGATACGGCAAAAGAAAAAGAAAATAGATGGCTATATATTTTATATTTTAACGAAAAAAATTTCAATAAAAGTTTGAGAAAATTTCAAATAAAAAGCCCCAAATGCTCTTATTTTCTTAAATAAGGGTCTGATAGTGAATTTTGTTTCAAATAATAACCTATAATGCCATCATTGTCTCAAAGAAAGGCTTGAAGCGGTTATGGTTGTTTTAAATGAGAGCTCGATCTTGATAGCAGCTAAAATTTTTGACTGATCAAGAGTACTTTTGTCAAAATGCAAATTTAATCTAATTTTTTTGTTAAATTAAATTTTAAAAAAAAGTCAAAATCATAGGTGGGAGGCATCACCTGGTGATGGCCGTTAGGGTTGCCGACATCTCAATGGTACCCGATCCCAGTCAAGGGCCATGACCCTCGACCGGACCTGGTTGAGGGCAGCTAACCCTCTCCTGACTCAAGCAAGGGCTAGCAAACTCTCGTCGAGGCACCAACAACCCCAACGACCATTGCCGCCACCCCACCTCTTGCCCATGTTGCTTTTTTTTTTTTTTTTTTTTTCAAAATCTCCTAAAAAATAGAAAAAGGACAAATAAAATGGCAAAATGACCAAAGTGTCCCTAACCAAAATGACTTAGGCCCTTAAATCGGTAGAATTGTGACAAAAATAAAAGTTGAAAGTTTTTTATGAGATAATTTTTTTTTTGGATAAAATTGAGTCAGATGCTGAAGTTGAAATATTTTGGGTATTAGGTCGAAAATGAAAGTGCTTCACTTAAAAATTTTAGGGAAAATTTCAAAAAAGCGTCCTATGTGCCATCATTTTCTCAAATGAAGGCCTAAAGTGAATTTTATTTTAAACAAGGGCATAAAGTACCTTCATTATGTCAAAAAAGGGCCTAAAGTGCAAATTATTTTAAATAGGGGCAAGAAGTGACTAAATTAAAAAAAAAATCCAACCTTAGCATATGTCCCAATTATATCCAAAACTTTTTTTATCTTATAAAAAATCTCGAACTTTTACTTTTGTTCCAATTCTACCACCGTCATTCTTCTATTAATAATCACCATTAGTTAATTCTACGTGACTTGAATTTTCTTATCGAACTTATCAATGAATATTCGAAATTCAAAAACATCGAGTATCAAGAATGATGAGATTTGAGCTCGTTCGTCCAAATAGTTAGATCTCCACATCAAGCCATTCTTTTGGTTTTTGAGTACTGGGGAGAATCCAAAACACGCCGTCTTGATTGGTTTTGTATCTCTTGATAATGTGTAGGGCAGGTAGGCAATAAAAGAAAAGTCTTGGATTTTTTTTATGTTAGCTTTCCTAATGTGTAATTCATAACAATATGAAAATGTCACGTAAAATTAACTCATAGTGATTATGAACGGAAGGCTAAAGGTAATGAAATTGGGATAAAAGTAAATGTTTGGGGCTTTTATGAAACAAAAAAATTTGTATATAATAATGATAGATGCTAAAGTTGAGTTTTTTTTTAATTAAGCCGGTAGAATTGTGACAAAAATAAAAGCTAGGACTTCTTTATGAGACAAAAAAAAAAGTTTTGGATATAATTGGAACAGATACTACAGTTCTTTTTTTTTTTTTTTGGTATTGGGCCCTTCATTTTCTCAAAAGATGACTTAGAGTAGATCTTGTTTTAAATAAGGACCTAAAGCGATCATAGCAATTTCAAATAAGAGCCTGAACTCATCGGCCGATCAAATATTCCTGCTGATTTCGTCCAAAATTTATTTTTAATTGTAAATATTTGTTTCTCTCCTTTTATTATTATTATTATTATTATTATTATTATTATTATTATTATTATTATTATGGCCAGCATTGGGCGAAGGTAATATATCAGGTTTGTCTGATAAAAAGTAAATACGGAAGTTAACCTTAAAAAAGCTGAGTTTAAGCCCACCCGCGTACATCATTGCATGAGAAAGATCGATAATTCGTTACTCAACTACTATTTAATATAATTGCACTCACTTCACTTACAAGGTGTGGCTAGGATTCTTTTTTTTTTTTTTGTCTATAAATTGTAAAATCCTTTAACTTAATTCTTAGTTTATTAAACGTTTCTCAATGAAAAACAATGTTTGATTATGCCAAACAATTAAGGTTTGTCTAACATCATTCTCATAAACATTGCGGTGGTCATGTCTAAGCGCCCATTATTTATTTTTTGTAATTTATTGCTTTATACACAAAGTAAAAAATGAAAAATTTCAAGTTATTTAATATTTGGAACAAATCCTGAAATTCGAAACTATTAGTTATGCAATAACAACCTATAACCATAATCATGACAACTCATGATAATGACAACTTATCATAATAAAAATCATAGAGTTAGTTCCTTCCATGTACGACTCGAGAAATTAAAAGATATATCTATGCACACAATTTTGATGTCAAATAGAGCTATAGAAGCATTAAATCAAATAAATTAGATCGATTTAGTCATGGGGTTATATAGCCAAAATAAATATCCACTGCTTGCAAGTAATAGAAGTAGCACAATTCGACACAATACTAATAAAGTACATTATACATGACCTAATTATAATTATTAAAAAGGTGAACAGAAATTTCAAATGAACTAATATCTCTTATCACGCTATACGAAAAGAAAAACTTCCTTACTTTTTTTTTTTTAGGTCATGAAACTTCCTTTTACGAGCAAACTCTTACGATAACAAACTAAATTGAATTAAACTACGAAGAACAATATCTTCCCGACCACACTTATCCCATCCATAACTTTGTTGGCTGACCAAGAGACCCGAACCTCCTCCTCCTCCTTGAGTCGTGTGGTCTAACTTTCTGGCACAACATCGACCCTCCATAAAATAGAAGGCCAGACCCACCCAACAGCATCAGCACCAGCCCTGCCTTTTGCTTCCCATCGAGTCCACTTGAGAAGCCATTCGTCTCAACATCTAACTCTGGACTTCTCACCTTTTCCACATGTCCGAAGAAAAATTCCGGCGACGGAGCCGGCGGGGTTTGCGCTGTTGATTGCAGTGGTTCCGCCACAGATAATGGGGCCGGCGGGGTTTGCGCTCTTGATTGCAGTGTTTCCGCCACAGATAATGGGGCCGGCGGGGTTTGCGAAGAAGAAGGAGCGGGCGTCGCGCCTAGAAGAATGATTGAGGAGAAGAGTATTGAGCGGAGAAACTTGGCCATGATCTGTTCGGTGTCAAACACAAAGCCAAACTGAGAAGTTTGGGAGACTTTATGACGTGAATTTTGAAGAGCGTGTTTACTTTTAAAATGTTTTTTGAGGGGAGAAAGACAATTAAATGGGACAAGAACTTCGATTGATTAGAGGGACGAAGAGCAAAGAGCCAAAGAATAAAAGATGGATTTTTCGGAAAGTTCAATGCTGAAGGAAGAGTTATTGGTAGGGAAAATTATCCAAAAAGTCGTAAACATATTGCATTTTTCTCGATTCAATCATAAATCTTTTTAATTGTGCTAATTGAGTACCAAACATTCTCAATCCAACTAATTTTGATCGGAAATTACTAAAGTGGATGTCGGCCATTCACCGTGGCACGGCTGGTGATAATGTGGACAATTTCAAACAATATTTTATTTTTATTTTTCCTTCTTTCTCTATTCAATCACTGAGCCTCAGCGATGGTCAACAACCTACTAGAGACGAGGACTGGCAAGGTCGACCTCACCCGTCCCCAGCAAGGTCGGCCTCACCATGGCTGGGCAAGGCTCAAACTCACTAGATGAGCAAAGTGGAACCTCGCCCTTACCAAATCTAGCGAGGTCGACCTCACCATGGCTAGGTGGTGGTAATGATGGTTAGCTAGCAACGTCAATAGCTATAGTTGTGAAAAAAAAAATCAATTAAAGAAATTAAAAAATTGTAACATTTGTCCCTCACAACGTCCAAGTCAACGATTATTTCCTACTAAAATTGGCCAAATGTACTACATTGAAAAATTGTCAAAGGGTTTAGAACTAAATTAGTCCAGTTGAAAATTTTAGGACTGAATTGATACCAACACAATAAACTGAGGATTTTTTTTTGTAATTCTCCCTTTAAATGGCATACCCATAATATCCTAATTTATCAATTATTTACCCAAGCATGAAGATAAATTAATGGAATTAACATTATAAAACATAAGATAAAGTTTTGAGTTGAATTTCAACATATTTCATGTGATTTCTGTGTACAATGATAATGGTCCTTTTACCTTTTTGCCGAAATTGCGAGCACAAAATAGGTAGAAAAATGCTTGATCGGGTTAAGAACCTTAATCAACACATAAGACATAGCGACTGATTGTGGTGCAATTAACATCTGCCTTGTACTAAGTAGGGTTATTGGGAAGAAGAGCTTCTGCTATTTATTTATTAGGATGAGCCCTTTGTGCAAGCAATTGCCAATAGTTTGGGCTAGAATTGTTTCGGACCGAAGGCCCAGTTCTTCATGGGCCTATTGGCCCAACCACGTTTGCTTCTTTTTCGTGTGGAAAAACTATCATGTTAGCACTAATTAGTTAAAAAAAGATTACTTAGGTTTTATTCAAAAAGGCCACCACCTTCGTCCTTTACCTTCCCGGTGATGAAATTCTTTATTATCTTCACGAAAAGTGAGTTTTTCTTTCAAGCCGTTTAATTCAATGAACAGATGAAATGTCACCTAGCAAATCAGTCAACTATTAAACAACAAATGTATAAGTTATGTGGTAATTTCAGGAGTTGATAATGTGAAGTATCAGTTGTTTTAAAAGATCTTTTACAAGAAGCTATCAAGCTGATCTTGTATTATCTGGAGGCAAATCCAATTTTTTTTTTTTAGCTTTGATAATGTTCTTCTAGTGGCAACACAAATAGTCACAAAAAAAAAAAAAACACTCACCATATAGAGGCAATCAATGCATCGATCGGAGGAGAGACGGCCGAAGGAGCGATGGTAGGTGTGCTTGGCGACTCTAGGGGGCTTGTTCTGGATGTATTTGCCGAAAAAAAATTAGAGATTGCAACCCCCTGATCGCTGAAGCAAAAGCTGTGGTCGCTCGTCTGTAGTTCCTCAAAGCCCAAAAGGAGATAAGAGAGTTGAAGCTTCTGGTGTCCGTGGAATTTGACTAATTAGGGGTTGTTCGTGCAATCAACGGCACTTCTACCCTGTACTAGGAGGCCGAGTCTTCAATCCGCGAAGCCCAACCTATTTTGGCCAACTCCAAAACATCTCCATGGTCCACTGCTTCAAAGAGGCCAATTAAGTAGCCGATTGGGTTGCCAAAATGCATCGGACTAATTGCATTCCGGCCTATTGGATCTCCTCCCCACCTAAACCCCTTTGGAATTTGCTTTGTATTGATGCTTCTCGATCGGGCCTTTATGTAAGAACTTTTAAGAGTTAGTAATACAAGTTTGTTTCTTTGAAATATATAGAGAGAGAAAGGGGGGGCGCAAATGGAACGTACTGCGGAGGCATGCACATAATTCCAAAGGCAAATCGATCTATTTGCCACCAAATATTCGACTCGAATTCCCAAATATGCTGCAATGGGGGTCAACAGTTGATTTTAGGGAAAGCGATCACACGCCTCATAGCCAACGCCAAATTCACTTGTTTCCCATCTCTGCCTTCTTCAAATTTCCTTGCGCCGACGACTTATCTTAGACTCCCTCGCAATCCGAGTGTGCTAACATTTGAAATAGACAGTTTTTACCGTGAAACTTTCTGCTTACGTGGTTGATGTGATGCTTTGATTACGCATTTAAGCCTTTCACCGCAAACGATTTTTTTTTCAATCTTTTTAGATCCTCCCAACGTCCTCAAGCATTCTCGTTTTCGGACCATATAATACGACGATGTTTAAGGAAAGGAACCAATGGCAATCCCACCGTCCAAAACTTTTTGTTTAAAAACCCTAGATGGCATCATCCAACAGCTGAGCACTACCTACCCCGTTGCTCTCACGGGAAGACTTCCACGGACTTTCCATTCGAGGCAAAAGATTAGGTTATACACGTCTTCATTGAAGTCGTCAAACCTTATGAACGGACAAAAAGGACTCGCATTTTACTAATTATGCCGCTACCTAGAGCAGACTACATGATAATTTCACAACGGAAGCGTACGGACACATGCTCGTCGTGTAAAAGAACGACCTAACTTTCCATATTCAAACACTAAAGCGACTCCGTAGGTTTCGTCATGGATACACAGGTGAATATACCCAGCGTCGACACGAAAAAAACAAGTAATATTTGCAGACTTCTTTGCTTGGAAAGTTCTCTGGCCTTCATCCTTAGCCCGTCAAACGGGTTAGTTGGATGTGAGTTTGGATTGCTAGGTGATCCGAACCAAATAGGCCATTTATTGCAATGCAAATTAGCAACCTAACCCATCCAATACTCATTTAGCCCTTTTGAACCCATTTATTACAATGCAATCTAGTGACTCTATCAACCCGACCCATACCAAAGCAAATATCCAATCGACTCATATTCCTAAACACTTTCATATTTATCCAATCTAAAAACTTATACCCAAACTAAGAGATTGTGAAGCGAGTGAGCGCAAGATTAGTGAGGGCCCAAACAAAGTGAACGTTGGGTCTAAATAATAAACCAATTTATGATCTATTTTAAGACTCGTTTTATTTTTAAACTCATTTATTGAATGTGTCCAACATATAGAACAACTAACCCTAATGAGTTTATAACCTATTTTTACATGTATACTTCAAAGAAGGCAGAGAGGCAAGAGGCGAAGCAAAGACGGATCAGCTGATTTCTCGACATTGAAGACAACCTAAAGAGAAAAAAATTATCCTTTCAAGGGTTTTGAACCCCTCTTTTCCATTCGAGAAGACAAGAAGACATGCACAGCAAGAGGAGATTTAACAAGAAGGTGAAGAATAAGGGAGAGAGACCAACGAAACGAAGAGAGAATTCACATATGAATGTTGCGCGCAGCATACGCAGAAAAAAGACACAGGCATCACAAGTTCTCCATCATCACAACACAAGAAATTTCCCGTCTCTCTACAGTTTCCACATCTTCTGTCTTTTTTGTTTTTCCTCATCAGAGAACAAATGGTAGGAGGAGGGCATTAATAGCTGTGAAAACAGACTAAGCGTTGCTCCTGAGATGCAAGCGCCCTTAACTGCTCCTGCCTCAATATAAACTGGATGGTAGAAAGCTGCAAAGCCTGCCCCAATGAATGTTCCAACCCAGAAGATCCACTGAGAACCAGCAAAAACAAGAACCACAACATCAGCAACTGTACTGAAATGGGGGAAAACAGAAGAGGTGAGATAGATCATTCATCAATTAACCTGATCATCCCAGGCCTTATCATTGTTGTAGATGACAGCAGCGCCGAGGCTTCTGGCCGGTTGATGCCGGTTCCGGTGATGGGAATGGTGGCCAAATGAACCATGAACACCGCGAACCCGATCGGCAGAGGAGCCAAAACCTTTCGCAAGATTCATTCCAAAGAAAAGACGCATTAGGAACTGTCATTTTCTCCGTCCTCTTTGAGCAAAGTTAAGCAATTGCAGAAAGAAAAATGTAAGAAGTGCCAACTTCGACATGGGAGGACAGAGCACGCTAAAAATTCCCACTAACTTTGCTAAACATTGGAAAACGACACCGCATGCCCGTGAAGTTATTTCACTTAAGAAACACTGTTTCTAGTCACGAAAAGATGTCAAAAGGCCGGTCAGCTAGGGAAAAGGTGGAATCTACTCTCTCTTTTTTTTTTCAAAGAAGAGGACAAAAGTTAGTGATCTTTGCCTCTACTAAAGTTCAATAATATCCTGTCAAAACAAAAAAGTTACCAATATCATCCACACAAAAAAAAAAAAAAAGAAAGAAAGTGGAGAAACCAGCAGGCCCATTCCCTGCAGAGCCAGCGAAGAGCACTGGTATGCATCTGTTCTTGCGTGACTCCCTTCATAATAATTCAATAAACAGAGACAAGATTTAAACGGAAACGTGTGCGGATCATCCATTACCGGAACATGGGAGTCTCTGGCGTTCCTCTTGGGATCGGTGGCCGAGAGAAGACGGTGTAGACCAGCACGAACGTGCCGATGATCTCCGCGCCCAGCCCGTCGCGAGTCTTGTACCCGTCGGCTAGTACGTTGGCTCCCCCACCGTACCGCTCGTAGTACGACTTCTGGAAGAGCTTGACCAGGGCGACCCCGCATATGGCCCCCAAGCACTGAGCCACCATGTACAGTAAGGCTCGCACCAGCGACACCTTCCGGGCCAGAACAGCCCCCAACGTCACCGCCGGGTTGATGTGACCGCCCTGAGTCGTTCGTCAATCGAATCAAAGAAAATTTAAAAAGAAACTGATCAGTTGCGATGTGGTGGCGTGGGTTAAGAAGAATAGAGCGACCGATCACCTGAGATCCCGGCGGTGCAGTAGACGAGACGAAGATCATGCCGCCGAAGCCCAGGCGATCCGAGGACGCCGACGCCGCCGCAGGGGTCCACGTCGACCTTATTGGGGTCCGGTCTGGCTTTTGTACCCGATCACCGTCAGTACGGTGATGTAGAGGAAGAGGAGGGTGGCGATGAACTCGGCGATGAGCGCCCTGTAGAACGACCACTTGCCCAGCTCCACCGGGTCTATAAAGGGCGCCGGCGGCGGGTCGTGGTAGTCCCTTGGCCGGGAACGAGCCATGCTCCGCCACTTCCTTCGTCATGGTGAAGTTCTTGGCTACTCAGAGAGAGAGAGAGAGTTTCTGTTGTCTGTGGGAAGTGAAGGTATGTATGTGGGACGCAGACCAAGGCCAAGGGGTATTATATATACATCGTGAAGAGAAGTTGATGACGGGCGGATTTAGAGTTTTTTTTTTTTTTTTTATCTTTTATTCTTTTTTGAGTGGTGCTAATTTTTTCGATATTTATACGTCAAGCAAAACAACAAATCATGTTGAATACTTAAGATCTTATTCACATGTATCCCATTTATACTCAATAAATCAACCTTCTACCATTCTCAAACAGACCTAACCTTACCCTCATTTGGTCAAATAATTTTTGCGTAAATCACTTTGGTGATCTCCACCTGAGACCGGCCATCTGAGAGAAGTTAGGGCAAACAATAAGGAAAAAAGAAAAAAAAGGAAAAAAAAAAGAAAGAGAGGGAAAAAAAAGAAGAAAAAGAAATCCCCATTAGGCTCTGTCCAATTAAGTTCAAATTGGCCCCAAACTTTTCTGTCTTTGAAAAAAAAAAAACCAACTTTAAGTCCATTTTCAAATCTATTTCAAACTTTTTTTTCCTCGGAGGAAAATTATCAAATTTTACTATAGTCCCAAATCTATCCTATTAGGGTCTGTCCAAAAAATCGCATTAGCGGCCTTAATTTTCATTAATCGCGATGGGAAACAGTGTGGCACTTAGTCGCTGCTTCGCATTGATGGCGATGATCCAACCAACCTCACTCAATCCCTCCATCTGCACTCTCTGGCCAGTGCAGAGGCTGAGCCCTAAGACGACCACCCTTCGCGTGGTTTGGCTCGGTGTCCTGTCCATGTCGTAGCCACTAAATGATGAACACCATTTCTTTATATTCACGTGGACGCTTGTACCCAAGAACTGCGGCACTTGCTCCAAGAGGACTTTCCCCAAGTAGTTTCTCCAATTAATAAGAGTGTCGTGCACCATGATGGCAATGGTTCCGAAATAGTAGCAAAAGGGCTTTGAATTGTACCTGTACAAGTATTTTTTTTGGGTCAGGAGTACTCGTATAGCAAAACGGCACGAATGGTTCATGAATTTTGACTTAATATACAATATAGTCTTTGAACTTGTAATTTGACCAACATAGTTTCTAAACTTTTGAAGCATGTTCAATTTAGCCTCAAAAGGGCTTTGAATTGTACTTGTACATGTATATTTTTTTGGTTGGGAGTACTTGAATCGCAAAATGACATGAATAGTTCATGAATTTTGACTCGATATGTATGTAGTCTCTGAACTTGTAATTTGACCAATATAGCCTCTAAACTTTTGAAGCACGTTCAATTTAGTCGCTGAAATTGAATCAATGAAAGGATTACAGTTCGGGGACCATATTAGTCAAATTAAAAATTTATAGACTACATTACATATTGGGTTAAATTCATGAATTATCTGTGTCATTGTCCCTCGAAGAAACTATAACTTCAATGAAGAGCTAAGAGGGTGGTGCCTTTGCAAAGGGTGCACACACAATATATATATGTCTATATATATATATATATATATATATATATATATATATATATATATATTCACTCGAGAAGTCCTGTTTGCCGGTGTTCTTAGGACACTCGTTTAGAGGCTAATCTTAGCAAGAAAACCTCCTAAGAAAACTTGAAGAAGAAGAAAAAGATAATTTTCCTATATAATCAAGAGCAAAAAAAATTATCATTTGGGCCGTCTGCTCGGATTTTGGCTTGTTAATGCATTTAATGGGGTTTTGCATTGACACAGGACTTATCTATCTAAGATGAGCTCTCTTGTTCTAGGGTGAAAACAACATTTTCTAAGCATACTTTCCAAATTATCCTCTCATAAGATTACAAAATGAAGTTACTTTTGACAATGTTCCTCTAGTAGATAGCTGATTAGAAAATTGAATTTTTTTATACATTAACTTATTTCATGTTTGTTTTAAAGGCAAGCCTTTGCACTGAGACGAAGACTTCAAGTCAAAAAGTTTTCATTGAAAGCAACATTGTTTGTCATGCGTAAATTACACACGACACAGCAACTGTCCAAATGAGACAAAAAAAAAAAATCGAAACCAAGATCGCCACAACTAGAAGTTGCAGGACCCCGATGAGGCGGCGCTAGGATTGAGTGACCCCCACAACGAGCTTGCCTGGGGTTGTAGCGACCCAAGCGATATCTCGCTTAGGTTGCACGGCCCCTACAGGGCTCGCTTAAGGTCCAGCAACCCTAGTGGGATCTGTCTAACCCGAATCAAACACCACTGGTGAGCAACTCGCCTGGGCTCGTTCGAACCCGACAAGTCGACACCTAAATCTGGTGATCTAAGGGACCATTGCACCTATCTTTGCCTCTCCCTTTCTCTCTACAACGAACAGCTCCAATTTAAGGAGGAGATGATGGTATTTCGTACTTACGAATAGGTTTTCATAATATGTTCAGGGTAAAACAGTTCTTAGTAATCGATTAAAATCGCTATGCTTAACCGGAATAGGCATCACCCAGACAATTATTAGCACGACCCATTTTGGATTTTCCTTTTCTTCTTTTTCGCTTGGGTACGCTCTTCCAAGAGTTGCTTTTGAAATTTCTAGACTTTTTGACGGGAATGGAGAGCGACACGTGGCAGAATGAGTGGCTGAAGATGGCTTGGCGGAAGTGAACGTTGGGAGAGCTGGGACCGGCCAAAGCCACCCCCTTGAAGAAGAGAAACTACTGGACAGCGTGGAATGACGTCACTGTCCACATCATCATCATTTCGATGGCTTCAAAGATTTAGAGAGAGAGAGAGAGAGGTGAAGCAGGAGTGTTGTGTAAGCAAAGCTTCTATTTTGTCTATTTTGTCCAATGTGATATTTGAACTTTATCTTAATATCAATATAATTTTTAAACTTTTAATTTATTCGGTGTGATTTCTGAATTTTTGATAAATGTTCAATTTAGTCTTTAAACTGTATGAAAATATTCAATATTATCATTTTATTGATCTAAGTTCATGGACAATATTGAGCATTTTATATAATCCATGGAGTACATTGAACATGCACCAAAAAAATATAGAGGCCATATTGAATAATTTAAAAGTTCGGGCCGACATTACATCTTTTAGTTCGAGTTCAAGAATCGCATTGAATAAATTAAGAATTTATGGATTATATTGCATATTTGACCAAAGTTCAAGAATTTTTTTTTTTTTGGCTACGCACTCCGCGGTTGGATGAGGATCTTCATGTGGACGATTTTGCCCAAGAACCGCAGAACTTGCTCCCGTATTTCTCCAAAATCTCCAAAAGCACCTCCCCAAGTCGTTTCTTCAATTATAGTGTCAGGCACCAGGGTGCCATGGTTCCAAAATAGTGTAAAAATAAAAGAGAATGGCTTTGAATTCTATTTATAAATATAAAAGAAATTACGACGTTAATGGAAAGCCAAGCGCTTTTCAAGGAGTTAGGGAAAGTTTGAAACCCAATTCCTAAAAGTGTGCTCACCTAACTATTTTTAGTTTTTCACTCGAGAAGTCTTGTTTGTTGGTGTTCTCAGGGCACTTTTTAGGTGGCTAAACATAAATGTGGCAAGAAAGCCTCCTACAAAAACTTAAATAAGGGGAAAAAAAGGTTCATTGTCCTATACAATTAAGAGCAAAATAAATTATTGTTTGGCCGCTTACTCAGATTTTGGCTAGTTAATGCAGTTATTAGGGTTTTCATGGACATGGGAGCTATCTATCTAAGATGAGCTTCCTTGTTACGTGGAAAAAACAACATTTTATAAGCATACTTTCCAAATTATCCTCTCACAATGTTGGAAAAATGAAGTTATTGTGACAATGATCCTCTAGTAGCAGCTGATTAAAAAAAATTGCATTTTTCGATACATTAACTTTTTTCATGTTACGTGTCTTTCAGGCAAGAGTGTGCACCGAGACAAAGATTCTAAGTCAAAAAAGTCTTCATTGAAAGCAAATTGTTTGTCACGCGTAAATTGCACACCACCAAGCAGCTTCTAAATGATAAAAAAAAAAAAATTGAGAGTAAGGAGATACAACCCACGGAGGTGATAAGATCACCACAACCAAGGATTGCAGGTGACCCTATAACGAGCTCGCCTGGGGTTGTAGCGACGAAAGTGAGACTTCACTTAAGTTACTCGAGGCTCGCTTTGGATCCAGTGATCCCGACAAAATGTTCTCACTCGGACTGAGCACCACCAACAGCGACTCGCCTAAACTCGCTCGATCTCGACAAGGAGACGCAAGGTCGAGTGATCCAAGGGACCACTTGCCCTCTCTCCTAGCTTTCTATCATGAACAACTCCATAGTGAAGGAGAAGATGACGGTATTTTGGAATCATGAGTATAATTTCATAATACGATGGGGTTAAAGTAATTTTTAGTATTCGAGAGAAGTAGCTTTCCTTAACATAATACGGTCCAAATTTATTTAGTTGAATACCGCACTTTTCACTCAAGCGATTTTAGACGAGTTAAAATGGCTTGGTAAAACATTGTTAAACGCTCATTTAACCTCAGCCCCCGAAACATTCATAGTGACGAAATTTTATGATTGCTTTTAGCGACCCTGATTAGCATCTCCCAGACAATTACTAGTACGACGCCGCATGACTTTTTCTTTTCTTGGGTACGCTCTTCCAAAAGTTGCCTTTGAAATTTCCACTCTTCGTCGGGAAGGATGAGGCGACACGTGGCAGAATGGGTGGCTGAAAATGGCTTGGCGGAAGTGAACGTTGGGAGAGCAGGGTCGGCCAAAGCCAAGCCACCTCAGACGAAGAAGAAGAAGAAGAAGAAGAGGAGGTGTGAATTACACAGTGGAAATGGTATAGTGACATCATCATCGACCTCATCATCATTTCATTGGCTTCATAGATTTAGAGAGAGAGAGAGAGAGAGAGAGAGAGAGGTGGTATTGATTACAGCAGAGAGAGAGAGATGTGGTAGTGATTACAGCGGAAGCTTTTCTACAGTGGGTGAAGCAGGAGTGTTGGGTAAGCAAATCTTAACTACTCAATCAACTTTTCCCTTTTTTGATTTCTATTTTCGCAGGGTGACTTTCCAGATACTTACAATGCAGAGGAAATCAAATGAATATTTAGTCTGACCTTTTGACTACATTTGTGCGATCGAATCTTATGACTGTTAATGTGGGAAATCAAATACTATAACTTTAGTCGACAGCTTAATATAATTCAATCAAATTGGTGGCTTCATATATGCATACATTTTTTGTTGTCAATATGTTATGCGATCTTACTTGGTAAAGGCGAGTTCTATCGCACTGACCTAGAATGAGACATCTTCAGTTTTGATTGGGATTTCCGATCTTTAGTAATCGGAAGGACTACATTCAATACTAGACTAATAGGACTTTATTGCATAAACTAAGAGTCACGGGGCATAAGGATAATAAAATTACC
Organism: Psidium friedrichsthalianum; assembly: GCA_019149425.1. Classification (NCBI taxonomy): domain Eukaryota; kingdom Viridiplantae; phylum Streptophyta; class Magnoliopsida; order Myrtales; family Myrtaceae; genus Psidium; species Psidium friedrichsthalianum. The sequence goes on along the minus strand of JAGVVM010004768.1, from coordinate 2,663 downwards.
CTTATCTACAGGATTTAGAATAACACATGAATTTCTCAAAAGGTTTAAAGGGGTATAAACATATATTAGAATCTAATATCACTCATTTGATTGGCTTAAAACTGAAAGCAAATAAACTTTAGCTTCTGGCGACCAAATAAAAAGACCTTAGAGGTCAGTATTCTCGTACTCTCTCTCTCTCTCTCCATTTCTTCTAATTCCTGCCTTCACAGTTTTATGTTCCTTCCCTTTCCTCTCTTCTTGAGCAAAGCTTTAAGCCAACCCATGCTTCTTCTAGAGATCTCCTAGGGTTCTTGTCCTATCAAGACTGAGCCCTTTCATAAAATACCAAGCAACCTAACAAAAACCTATGCATACATACATGCATACACAAAATGTTAGAGAAGTAGGATTTATACTTGTCCAAAAATATAATAGCCTTTCTTTCTGCCCTTTGTGGCAAACCCTAAATTCATGGCCTTGGGTGCATTATTTGTGTAGTGGCTACCAGAATAGCCACTAGTGAGTTACTAGATTGGCCACGATCTTTGCTCCGTACCAAAGTGCCAAACGATCTGTCAAAGTCACAAGAATCAATGCTTTTGCCACCGAAAAAGACTCTTGTGATCTGTGGTGCTACACAATTGGACCGTAATGATCTCACATGACCTTGAAGACAAATGGGGATGAGGATGGGTGTTGATGAACTGCCCCCATTGCCACATACAGTCGAGGCCAACGGACATATTTACGTTCAAATGCCAACAGGGACCATCGTATTGATTAGGGTTTGATAAGGCCAAACCCAGCGCGCTATATATATATATATATCGTGGGTCACATCAAAGCAAATGGGCAATCAAGATGGTCATTTGGTCGGTCGGCCAGCAAAGACAAACCTCAGCACTCCCCCAATCACATGAGGAGCATACCAGCAATAATCTGCTCGACCTCATATTGCTTGTCTTAGAATTTCTTCTTGATCTCTAAAATAAAGAGTATCATATCACCCACTTAAAAAGAAAAAGCAAATCAGATAAAGAATCACAACATTCTTCTATCTTATAATCCAGATAAAAACTCGACAAAAACATGAGAGAAAGTCTTAACTTTTGTAAAGAGGAAAAAAAAACACTCAGTCACTCCCCGCAAATTCTTCGCCTTCTCCATGGTGTTATCCCTAATCTGTACTTTGTTGTATTAATAGGGTAATGGCACAAAAACGGTCTATGAATTTCGGTTCATGTATATTGATCCATGAATTTTGCCGCTCGTTCAATATGTCCATGAACTTTTATTTTGTTTAATGTGATATCATGACTTATTGTACATATTCAATTATAGCCCTGCAATTATTAAGATCATAGGGCAACATTGACCTCTGCATATAGTTCAAGTGGACTTATTGAACATGTACCCAAATTCAATACCCACATTGGGCAATTAAAAAAATCGGATCATATTGGCACTATCAGGTCAAAATTCAAGAGCTATTTGTGTTATTTCTTAAATGATCTTTTACCTTTTCTATGGTTTTGAACGATCGGAAGGATGGTGTCTTCTTTACTGGGGAACTGTAGCTAGTCGGGACAAGGATCCGAAGGAGATCTCGATCTCACGTTCAACACTACTTGGTAGTTGGGTCACTTCTTCGTCTGTTTATTTCAATACCGAAGTTTGCCGACCACTTGCAAGTTTTCCCATGCCTTGTGTTTATTTGTGGGGGGGGGGTCGTCCCCCCCAATGTTGCCCTCCCTATGCCCGTAGATATGAGCGCGACTAATGGCTTTCCATTTGATTCGGTAATATGTTCGCTAAGAACAAATTCCGAAGATATTTACAAGGATAATTATCCAAAAAGTTCCTAAACATATGGACGCGCAGTTTAATCATGAAACATTTAATTGTGGCAATTGAATCCTAACGCTTTTGATAATTTGTCAATTCAGTCATAAACCTTTCAATATACTACTTTAGTGCGCCTGCATTCGAAGATTGTCAGAGTTGGTCCTAAATGTATTATTTTGGACAATGTGGAGATAGGACTATATTGGTGAATTGCCGAAAGGTTAGGATAAAGTGACCAATTGAAAGGGTTTATGACTCAATCTATAATTAAAAGGTTTCTGGACTACATTGGCAGGCCAAATAATAGGTTTTAACTTTTTGATAATTTATTTCCATCATACATAAAACGATTAAGAATAACAACCGAATTTAGTCTACCATGTTACTAAGACACTTGGCTTACTTTTAATTTTGAGAGTCCAGCAAGTCTATAGTATGGTGTGGGGAGCTAGCTTAAATCTTGATTGTGAAATAACATCCTGATAAGCGTAAATCATTACTCATTCTTTGTTCTCATTGACGACGAGACTCAAAATGTTTTGTTTTTTTTTTTCCAATCATCATGCATACATGCCGACAGTACTTAGTCTTCCCATTTAACTTTTGCGCGGCACGCCGACAACGACCAACCACCCCCCCGCCGCCCAAACCCAACTTCTCAAACCGACAAAAAAAGAAGTAATCCCTGCATCGAATCGCAGAGCTCTCACATTTTTGTTTTGTAATTCAATTTTCACGTGACGGGGGTGGCTGGGGAGGGGAAGGGGATTTCTGGCGCTTCATTTCATGTGTAGTCTTTTCCTTATTCGTATCAAGATTGCCGCACCATCTGGGCC
>JAGVVM010004767.1:0-33007 GCA_019149425.1 Psidium friedrichsthalianum | reverse complement strand
TTTTTTGTTGTTTTTTTTTTTTTTTTTTTTTTTTTTTTTGTTTGTTCTTCTCTCTTTTGTTCTTGTTTTTTGTTTTTTTTTTCTTTTGTTTTTTTTTTTTTTGTTTCCCACCCATTTTGTTGTTGAGAGAGATTTAAGACTCGGGAGAGGTCTAGCATAAGAACAGGGAGGTCCTACGGAAAATAGCTCGACGCTAGGATGATAAAAAGTTTACTTAGGCATTTGATTTTTGAGTGGTGTCTAAACCTGAGAATACTCATTGAATTGGAATAAGTTCGGTAGCCATTTTACTTCTTTTTTTTTATTTCCTTTTTCGCAAAAAGTAGAAGAGTTGTTGAATGAAAACACAAAGGAGGTTCATGGTAGACGCTACGGACTCATGTCACATTAATATTATTATATTTTACATGAGAATTAAAAAGAAAAGGCAAGATAACTTGGATATATCAATGAGAAAATAGGATCTTGAAAATAAGAAGGGATTCTATAAAATGACATTGTAGACCAATTAAAAGGGATGTAGCGCAGCTTGGTAGTACACTAGTTTTGGTTACAAATGTCATAGGTTCAAATCCTCTCTAGGAAGGTGGAGCTATGTAATACACCATGTGGTATTGGGAACGGCAGATTCCCAGCTTTTCTGTTCTGAATAGCCTATTTTTAATTCTTTTAGGTTTATACTCTACTTTGAGTAAAAAGTTTGCTCGACGTTTTCTTTTTAATGACTTACTTCTTTTTTCAATTCAATTCATGTCTTTTGACCAATGCCAACAAATTTGGTCTTTAACTAAGATTTTGAATAGTTATCTTGAATTCAAGTTAATTATGTTTTCGCCCCTCACTCGGAGAAAGACGACAAAATTCCCAACCACATCCTAAAATTTAAATGATTTATTTATTCCTTTTCTATTCGAAATGCCTCTTTTGATTTTGGAAAAAATCAAATTTCTTTATCAATATGCTGCTTCTTCCTAAATCAGATTAGTAAAAAGAGCACTCTTAATTCAAAGTTAAAATTGGAGGATTTTTGACAAAGCAAATAGGGCTCGATAAAACTATTCATGTTATGATGACCTTGGGTGTATCAAGTCTAAAACCAAACGTTCAAATTAAATGAGCGAATATGTTCAATGTCAAAAAAAGAAAAAGATTTCTTCTTATTCCCAATTTTTTTTTATGAAATCCTTGATAAATAATATAAATAATTACTTTTTGATGGGATGAGTTCAATATCAACAAATGATAGTAATATGGCATTTATTATTCATCGATGGGATGAGTTCTATTTGTTTCTCCTTGTGATGATAAATGACCTACTTAACACCTCCTTCTGATTTTTTTTATTTTTTTTATTAATGTGTATATTTATTGTATGTATGCCTTTCTTCTTTCTTTTTTGCATTGGACTCTTTCATTAGCTGATCGAAATTTCATTGATTTAAAGTAAAAGTTCACACATTTTTTATTTCTAATTATTTATATATATTTTTTGATTTTTTTCTATAGCGGATGAGTGGTGTTTGGGGTGAAATGGCAAGTTATGAAAATCCACGAGAGGCGACCAGGCATCCTTATTACTTCTTGGATTGTAATTGCTATCTTACTTCACAGAGAAAGGTTTATTCAAGTAACAAGCCAATTCTAGAAATTTTGAATTGGGATATTAATAAATACGCTAGGTTGCACAAAAAAATGATTTTCGCATCAATTCATACCCAGAAAATGTGGTATCCCATGCAAAATCATTTACCTATAACTATTCAACATATCCTTATGAAAAATTATTACATCAAAGCATTTCCGTGGCCGAATCAATTTTGAATTTGACAAAATGCATTATCAATGCATTCTAAGAAGAAATATTGAATATCAATCTCATCGATAGCGATTCAAATGCCAATATTAAACAACTTATTAGAAACACAAGACAGCCAATAGAAATATAAGAAATCCCCCACTCTTTGGCTTAAAATCGAATAAATAATTCATTACTTGCTTGAATTCTTTGCATCTATTACGTTTCTTTCTCCACGAGTATTGGAATAATCTTATTTCTCCAAAGAAACATATTTTCATTTTGAGACTTCAATTTTGTGTGTCATGTGTTGACACTTAATTTTGGTCAATTTTATTTTTAGAAAATTTTAAAAAAATTCATAAAAATTCATAAATTGAAAAGTCAACTTTGGGACCTTGGCCTGGCCTAGGGAACCAAATTTTGAACAAAAAATAAATTTTCATATTTTTAGTATTTTCATGCATTTTATTTTCAAAAATTCATAAAAAATCAAGAAAAAATGAGCAAATTACAAAATCAACTTTGGGAACCTTGGCCAACCTAGGGAACCAATTTTGAAAAAAATAATTTTTCTTATTTTTTTTCGCATTTTTTAATATTTTTTAGAAAATAGAAAAATACTTGAAAATTAATAAAAAAAAAATAGTATTTGAGGCCACAAAAATATGAAAAAATAGTCAATATTTTTATTTTAATTCTCTCTTCATTTTGGCCAAAGAAATTTCACAAACTTCAATCTGTAATTGAGGTTTACTTTATTAATCTCATTTTCAAAATTATTTGAAAAATTCTAGAAATTTCATTTTAGCTCTGTAATTTTCCATTTTCGCATTACTGGAGTCGTGTCAACCCCCTCTATTTTTCAAAATTATATTTCAGTCCAAATTTCCATGGAATTGTAGAATTCGCTTAAAAAGGACCAAAATGCAATTTAGACTTTTCAAATTAGTCCTTAAAATACTTAAAATGAAATTAAAAATTTTTTAGGGACTGAATTGAAATTCAGAGCATGTCAGCCCTAGTTTTTGGTCTTTTGAATCCATTGGTGGTGTCAATTTTTGCAAAAAAGGCCATCTAAAGCTTGGATTTTGCAAAATGGGTACTCGGATCAAACTTGAAAATAGAATTTTTGTGCCAATTGATGGATCCTTTTTTTACAAAAAAAATCATTTTTTAGTAGATTGGGTGTCACACATACTACGATTTGTGAGCTTAAAATGACAAAAAGGGTCATATTAATGCTAAATTAGGCAAAATTCACGAAATCGAGTCAATTGGGTCGGTTTGGACCCGACCCGATCAACCCGTTGACCCAAGAATCCCCTGAACCATTTTTTGGTTCTGATTCTCCGGCAAACACTTCTTTTTGAGGGGAAGTTGGTTCTGTTGAAGGGGGAGAACTGAATTTGGAAAATTGATAAAAGGGCGAGTGGTGATACAGGTGGTGGTGGAGATCGTTTTGGGGAGCGAGAGAAGAGAGAAAGCAAGAAGAGCACTCGGAGGTCCTCCATGAAGCCGAGCTCAAGAAGAACTTCGCAGCTGTCATCATCGCGAAGGGAATAACGCCGAGCCTCCAAACTAGTTCAGCAAGCTCCCTCAACCTCTAAGGAACATTCGCAACTCGATCATTCGAACTTTGAACTCAAAACCAAGTAAACGCCATTGAAACTCTTAAGCTCGGCCTTTATGGCAACTCGCTGATTTGTGCGTTTTCCTCCAAGTTTTCTTGTCGGTTTGAGTCCTAGCATCCTCTAATCACATCTGCATCTCTATTTTGCATTGACATCGCATGTAAAAATTCCAGATAAAACCTCCAACCATAGTCAAAAAACTCGAGACTTGGTAAGTCAATTGGTAATATAGAGCTTGATCAGAGCTTCAAGGTACGTCCCGTGAACTCTCTTTTGAGCTTCCTGTTGAATAATCGCATAGTTATGCTCTGGATTGTATGTTAGAGTCGCCATTGTAACCTCCCTTGTGAAAGCTTCGATTAGATCATTTTTAGCGTTGGCTCTAGTTTTAGATATGTTGAAGCTGGAATGGATTAGGAGTTGATCGGCACGAGAGTAGGTCGATCGGGTTAGTGTTTCGCCGTTGAATTTCACCGGAATCTTTCAGCCGGTTCATGCTTGCCTTAGTGTCGACGGGAGAAAGACGATGCCACGTCATTCTTTGACTTAGTTCATTGGTGAGTGGTGATGACATGGAGGCGGCCACATTAGTCTCTGACAAGTCAAATTGGACGTGGCGATGACGGTCACGCCACATCAGATTGATTGTTATACCGATTTAGGTTAAATAACCAACTTTTTCAAAGAACAGATCGAACTGGTGAGGGGCTACTACACATGTAAAGAGCTTGAATTTCGAGAATAAAAAGTGTAATCCGAATTTTCTAATCATTTTTGGAAATAAAAAGAAATCATAAAATGAACGGCAGATTTAGCTATCCTTAGTATCACCGTTAGATTTGTAGATTGTTTGATGGTTAGGATTGAGTCTTGATATTGATCTGGGCCGTAGATCTTAGTAAATGAGTAATGAGTGGTCAGATATGGGACACTGTGTGAGCTTGTAGTCAGTTGGATAGAAAATGGCGGGACTCCCAAAAATAGGGAAAATTTTGAAATTCTGAAAATTCAAAAAATGTTCTTGGAAGCTACGTCTTTTTGGGTTTGGAAGTTGTGGGTCATGGACCGAGCGGGTTAGTGGGCCGAGTCAATATGACCCGATTTGTATTAACCCAGTAATAATAATAATAATAATACTAGCAGTAGCAGCAGTAGGAGCAGTAGTAGTAGTAGTTTGACGGTCCGAAGAATTAAATAGAAAATAAACCAAAAGAAAATAAAAAAAATATAATAATAAAAAGAAATAAAAAAATATAGAAAAACCTTAAAAAATATAGTTAAAAAAAAAGTTAAAAAAGAGGAAAAAGTCATAAAAAATTCTAAGAAATCCTAGGAAAATTAGGGAAATTGAAAAATCATAGGAAATAAAAAAAATATAAATGAAAAAAATAAAAATACGAGGAAAATAGGAAAAAACAAATGATAAATCATTAAAAAGTCACAAAAATTTTAGAAAATTCATAAAATTTCAGAATATGTAGAATTCAGAAAAATAGGGAAAGTTCCATAAAAAAATTCAGAAATATAGAAAAAGTTTCAAAAAAAAAATGGAAAAAATCCTTAGAATGTCTTAGAAAATTCTAAAAAATTCAAGAAAATCCTAAAAAAATAAAAAAATATCATGAAAAATTCTCAAAAATTGTGAAATTAGGAAAAAAAAAACCACATTCAACTGGTTTAACCTATTTTCACAATTTTGATTTCCCGAGCCTTGAAAAATGACTATTTTGCCCTTCTGGTCAATCTGACCCAAACCTTCCCAGATCACACGTGAACCCAATGGTGTGTTTTCTAGGCTTTCAAAGCTCCTTCTAGGTTTGTTTTGATTTGATTTGATGTGATTCTTTCATGAATTGTTCATTGACTGCGCATTTATTTCGATGATTGTGATTGATAGGATAAATAATCCTATTTTGCAGAAACCATTAGATTTTTAAGACTTACCTTACCCAAAGAACACCTGCATGAACTCTATAGTTTAGAAAACCATTCAACTTAGGTACCGAAATGGCGTCGACCGACCAATCGACGTAACTAAGTCTTTCGAACCCATTTCTCTAGTTTTCATAGAATCGAACGATCTCTCCTAATCGCTCGATAGGGTTTCCAATCATACCTTCAAAAAAATAATTGGTAGCGACTCCTATTACACATACACCGATGCCACATGTCGTCCGACCACACTAAGGTTTAACACGATATACCTGTCGTGATTTGGTATGGGCTTGGAAGGGCTCGAGCGAAGCCTGATGTTTAAAAAACGGGTCTAGCAATACATTAACCCAATCGACCTCTTTCGAGGGTCGGGCCACGACATCATGTAGGGCACGTATTAACTACAAAAGGGCCTTCTTTGTTCTTAGTTAAGCATCAAATTAAAACTGATAGCATTTGAATGATATTGAATAAATAATGCAGAATATCAACTACGGCTATCAACTCTTTAATAAATAGAAAATTACCAAAAAGTCATAAATATTTTGTAATTGCATCAATTCAATTTGAAATCCCCCCTTTTTTTGTCAATTCAGTTCTAAAATTTTTATATTTGTGTCACTTAGTCCCTTTTGGCCATGGTTGGCCACCCAGCGTTGATGTGACTGTCGGCTAACACTGATGTGGACATTGGCTTTAGATACAAACAGTTTTAGTAATATTTTTACTACTTTTGAATTATTTTTTAACTTTTGTTTCTTCTTTCTTTTTTCCCTCCCTTCTTCTCCTCCATCTAGCTGGTCGTTGGGGGCTAGGGTGAGGTCGACCTCCCCCACGTTGGTCTGTAGTCCTCAGTATCATGCGCCTTCCCCTCCGAAGCTCCTCGCGATCGCCAAAACTATCGAAGCTTGCCCTTGCAAGGGAGTTTGGGTGTGTAGCCTCTTGTCTTCTTGACTCGCTTCGTCACTTCTCTCATGCTCTTCTTACAGGGAGGGCTTGCCCTTATCAATGGCCGGTGGGGGTGTGCTGCGAGCCTTTGCCCCTGGCCAACCGCCATCTCTTTGCGATGACATGAATACAAAAAGTTAAAATCTGTCACCAAGAGAATATGCCACTATTGCAAAGCAAAAGCAAATGAGATTATAAATCCATTATTATTTATTATAACAGAAAAAAGCCGCGAAATACATCATGACTCCATCCCTCATTACCCAATAATTCCCTTATCATATAAAAGAAAAATAAGAATTGGAGCCATTTAACTCGGTCATACTATGATCTCAATAGTATATTTTGAATTCTCATATGTGGCAAATTCAATTCCATGTAGTTGCCTTCTAAGTAGCACTGACATTAACACACGATACGTGAAATGGGCCAATTTTCCAACTTGTAATTTTTTCAAAAATTAGAGAACTTCGACATGTTGGGATGCATTGTGTATTGAGAACATATTTTATATATATGTGATAAGATTATCATATGCATATAAAAATATCCCCAGTAAGTTTCTTCTTCTTCTTCTTCTTCCTTTTTTGGTAAGGATTCACAATTAGATATTTTTGGGCCGACAGGGTATATTAATCTTGGTTGGCTAGATATATTTATATTTTACCATTAATTTATTGAAAATACTTAAAATTGACCTTGTGTGTATCAAAATGACGTGTTAGGATGATGGACTCACTTGCTGTTGGTGTCTCTAGAGCACTGACCACTGTCGAAGAATATTAGAGTGTCCGACACAATATGACATGCGTCTGACATGACATGTAGGCCCTAGAGAGTGTTGGTGCTTTCAAGTTGTCTCTTGTCAGATGCAAAGTTCTCAAGTTATCACAATTCAATTAAGAAGATTTGAGAGTTCATTTCTTTTTGACAATACACATAGCACCACGTATTCACAATGCACACAATTAATTGTTCACTTCTCTTCTTTTTTCCACATCCCCATTATTATTTCTTTCTGAAAATTAACATTTTTCTTAAATAACAGAAATTGACGAAGATGTACTGCTCTTGAACATTGATTAATATGATCTCAATCATGTGATGGTGATGTGGTGAATGTATCCTTTCTAGGTTGTCTCTTGCCAAAAATGAGATTCAACACTACACGTGGTAGTGGAATATAAATTGTCCAAAAAGTCCTAAAACTTATTTCATTTTGTCAATTCAATCCTAAAATTTGGGATTTTGCCAAGTGAGACCTAAACTTTTTCAAGTTTTGCTATTTGAGTTTATCTGGCCATTTTGACCGGTTGTCGCTGTTGTGAAAGCTAACCATCCAACGCGGCAAGACTAGCTCTAATGTTGGGAATTTTTAATGATATTTAGTATTTTTTCAAATAATAATTATTTTTTCTCTTTTCTTTTCTTTTCTTTTTGATTTTGGCTTAAAGGCCTGTAAAGCCATAGGCCATTGACCAAGGAATGCAGCCCTTGCCCAACAGAGCAAGGGCAGACAAGGGCCACGACGCCTCATTGTGGGTCGCAATGCCCTATGAGCCACATGTAAATTTTCTATTCTTCACTTCTAGATTCATTTCTTCTTTTTTAATTTTCAAACTAAGGGAACATCTTTCACTTGAAAATGAGGTCTACACGATCAAGGAAAATATCTTGTGAGTCCTCACATGATCCAATGGATACTATGTCCTAGGGGTGAGCAAAAAACCCACGATCCAACAAACCGGACCAGACCGTACCCACCGGCTGATTTTGGATCGTAACCGGCAGATACGGTTCGGTTTTCGATTTTAATTTTTTAGAAGAACCAATGGTTATCGGTTCGGTTCCCTGTCTCGGATGGAAACTATCCAACCGGTCTAACAAGTCCAATTTTTATGTAATATAAATGGGCAATTTTTTAAAATGAAATCATCTCTTAAAGGCCCAATCCATCCTTCAAAAAAAAAAAATCAAACTTGTAAAATGAAAAGAAGACTCTATCCTAATATGATAATATTTGCTCTCTTCACTCAACTTGCAAAAAAAAGCTCTGATTGTAGATTTTGCTTTTTGTCTATTTTTCAAGTGAGGTGAATTGGGAAGAATACATGACATGTCAATACTTGCACGAGTTACTTCATGCACTGGTTTCTTCTGTTGTCTTTCATTTGTCGTACAAACTCAAAATTTTTTTTTAGTGTTAGTGTTAGATCAACTTTATATAAATTAGCTGAATGTTTAGCTTTTATTGAGTCATATTTGTGAGATTAGTATTCAACTTCATTTTTTAATAGAATGAGCGGGTGATATAAATCGTAACCGAGATCCAATTGGGAACTGAATCGGACTAGTGGTTGGTTCTCAGGTGAATCAACGGAATGAACAGGTGTGCACAGTTTGTATTTTACGAAACCGGTTCCTAGTGGGCGGTTCTCGATTCTAGGGTGAAACCATTCATTCTGTGAACCGACACCCCTACTATGTACTGAGCTGCATATTAGTTAGGTCCAGCTAGTGACTTTCTTTAGGAATGGATTAATCCCGTTGTATATTGGCTTTGACTTGTGGATAGCCCTGAATCCGTCTCGTTTTGGCTAGTAGAGTTCAATTTACTCGTCCAATCAAAGAACTTTGCGATTTTACATATTTAAGAGATCCCATATGTAGATATCACCTTCATTTCGAAAAAATTAAAGAAAAAAAATTTCTAAATCCATTGCAATTATGTCCATTGAGTTTTAAGCATTTTTTGCGCCAATTTGGTCCTAAATATTTGCATTCGTGCCAACTCAGTCCTTTCGGCCGGCTTTATCTGGAATTCGCTAATGTAGATGCAGACGCTAACACACGAACATGACTAGACTTTAATAACTTTCTCGATTTTTGAATTTTTTTTAAATTTTATCTCTTTTTTTTCCCCTTCCCTTCTTCATCTCTAGTAGTTTACCGGACCTCGGCGATTGTCAGAGGGGAGAGCTCGGGAGCTTGACTCGTCGGCCACTGGTGAGGGTAAGCTTCGCCATGTCTGGCTTTGGCCGACTTCACCCACGCCAATGGCTGACGAGGGTAAGCCTTGCCTGAGACCGATGAGGTCCGGCTATCGGCTAAGAAGAAGGAAAGGGGGAAAAAAGAAGAAAGAGAAAGAAAATAAAAAGAAAAAAATATATTAAAATAGCCAATTCGGACTATAGTAGACCCAAAGGACTAAATTGGCACAAATGTAAAAGATTTAGCGTTGAATTGGCACAAAAAAAAATTTTGGATTGAATTGGCACAATTAGAATAGATTTAGGATTTTTTATATAATTATCCCACTTTCTTTTCATTAACTTGAGATGTAGCTATCGAATTATTTCCATGCTTCAATCTTTCCTCGAGGTCGTAGTCCCAAGTCAAATTAAATGATTAAATCACCACCTTTGGACCATCTCAACCTCAATATTCGTTGACTAAGATGCAAAAAGGTGATATGGCATTATTAACGGTAGAGGATATTAAAACACTATTGGCAAAATTTTTCAACTTTTCTAGATTTAACAAAAATAGTTAGCCAATAAAAATTAATTGTCATTGACAACACTTCTGTCTAAATATGTTCGTGGACACTTCAATATCGTCTTTGAAGTCCAGCATCAAACTATCGCAAAAGGGGGCCTTGACAGTTGAGCGTTTTGCTCAGTAGCAAATATGGAAAAGGAGGGAAGTATACAGTAAATCAGTACCATCAATTTTGGTGGCTGCTTTTCACTCTCCTCTTCGTGAGAAAGCTCAACTTGCAGGTTATGGGTGCTTTTGGAAAGGCTTTTCCCAAAGCCTTTGAGAAAATGCAAATACCTTTGGTCTGAAGGTATTTGGTGAAATGCAAAAGCTGTTTGGTAAACTGTAATAAAAAGTGCTTTCGGAAGGATGTTTGGGAAAATGCTGTTTGGTAAATATATATTTGGGAAGTCATTTCATATGACCATGTATTTTTTTTATTTTAAATTGTTTAAAATTAGAGAAAGAAACAAATGAATGCCACGTTTATATGTTTGCATTGAGAATAATGTAAGAGAGACATGAACAAATTTTTAAACAAAAATTCATATCAAAGTAGACTTTCGGGGTGCGATTTGGTGTAGCTTTTGGAAAAAGTGCCTTTGGAAAAGGCAAAGGCCTTTGGCCTAAAGTAAGGAAAAATGCAAAGACTGTTCGGTAAACTGTAATTAAAAGTTGCCTTTGAAAGCAACTTTGAGGAAATGCTTTGGTAAACATATATGTGAAAAATAATCAATTTAAGTTTTTTTAAATTTTACTTGTTTAAAATGAAATAAAAAAAATGATGGTAACTTTTGTGTTTTCATGTTGAGAGTAATGCAAAAGACACATATTCACAAATTAATTTTTATTTTTTTGGTCAACTATTAATAAATTAGTTAGAATCTTCCAATTCTTTTTAAAACGCCTAAGACTTGCTCAATTTCTAAACGACGCGAGGAATGGGCACGGTTTAAACTTCTCGATAGCCTGTATGGAAATTTTAATTAAGTGATGATACACTAAGCCTTATAGTAAGTATATAATAACCAAAAGTTCGAGTAGAGTCGATCGGTACAAACATGAATAAAGATTGCAAGTGTAATTCTACCGGAAGCTTCGCGAGTAGGTTACATAAAATCGCAATTGAACACCAGTAATCGCCGGTTGGGAATTAAGATCCCTGCGGCATCTACCATGTATGGGCGTTACCAGCTTCCAATGCTGCCATTCTCTCTTTCTTTTTCAGAGAAAAATTCAAACGTACAAATGGAAGAAGCGCATAGATGAAACTAACAAATGAGTAAGGATGAATCAGGGAAAAGCAGCCACACCCGAGTATTCTAAATAAGTGCAATGCTAAAAGAATGAAATCCACGGTAATAATTGAAAGACAAGGATCTAAATATAACTTTGAAAATCATCAGACTTCGTCTTTCTACCACATGCAACAGTAAGTTCCAGAACAAACAGAAACACGTAGGCAAATTAATCTAACATAGTTACTAAAGACACAAGGACCACCAAAATTTGTGTACTCTTCAGTGTTCTTCATAACGGGTTTCACTTCTTTGCCTTCTTTGGTACCTTGAACAAGATAGCCCCTCGAAGCGAGACTTGTCACTTTCCTTCATCTGCAGGAAGTAGTCCATGTCATTCTTAGAGAATCGGTTGGACATATTCACTATGTTTTCATCTAAAATGTTAGTAACTGCCAAACGATATTCCTGAACATGGAAAGGAAAAAGCTAATGCCTTGATCTTTACTATGACCAGAAAACAACAGCAGCAAATTCAAATCACTTTCAGCAAACTCAAACATGCAGAACAAGAGACAGTACCAACTCCATTAACAATAAAAGAAAGAGCTTCAAACCTTTATGAAATCAAAAGTACAATGTCTAAAGAGAGAATGAAAATTGGGCTCTTTTGCTTCAACTTTCTTCAATGCCCAAAGAACTCTGATATGAAATCAGAAGCACCAAAGACGTATCTAGCGGACGAAACCCGCCATGGTAAATGCTAACACAGTGAGATCAACAAACACAAGGTATCTATCCACAAGCATCGAAGCTGTAACGAGCGACTATTCATCTCATAGGACAGATCTTTAAAGCTAGTTGATCAGGATGATGGAACTGACAAGTGGTTAACAAATTGGGAGGCACTAACCAATCGCTGTGTGAAATTTGTGGTCCTTTCGGAGTTTGCACAGCAGGGAAGATATGTTTATTCGGCTTGCACATGCAGATAAAGTTCACAAGCTTGAATTAAGATTAGTACCATCTAGGATATCCAATATTTCTGGTAATTTTCTCCATGATTTAGTTTTATCAACAAACAAAAGTCATCATCAGCCTAAGTACAATTTTGGCATCATCTTGTATGTAGCTACCATATATGGTCTATGCAAGTGGAGAGCTAACAAAAGAGGTATGCATAATCCACATCTAAGAAACTATCAACAGACAGAATGAGGCACCATCCCAACAAGCCAAACAAACATAAACAAAACATTGAAAACAAGCAACAGAATCAGAAAACAAACAATATACTAGATAAGAGAACTAAGTTGAAGGGAAAAAAAGGAAGGCTTTGGAAGGACTCACTACCCAACTCAAGCTAAAACAAAAAATCAACCGTGAAAAAATTGGGAAACTACTAGATCTTCACCCATCACCATGACCAATACCAGTTCCTTTTGGACTCTTTCACCCACTTGTAAAATGGATCCCAATAATGGCAACCTAATGTTTTCGTGGTATCCTTCAAGATGATCAATTCTTCTGCAGGAAGACCATTTTTTTTTTCACCCCCATGCCATCAATCGATCTACACCAACTGAAACCAAAAAAAGGTCCACCTCTCACAAGCACAGTCTCTCATTTCAAATTGAACACCCAGACAAATCAACAAATGTTTTCTGTCTCGTGATCTCTCAGCTAAAATCTGAAATAATTCACAAACAAGAAGCAAACAACTAACCACTAAATAACGCAAAGACACACCAAAAGGGAGCTCACTAGAGCAAAACCTAGCAAATCCAAGTCAACCACGCACCGATGATGACCAAATTTATCAAATGAAAACTCCGAATCTAACTCAAACGTCGAACACGAACCCATAAGCACTTGGAGTAGCTGCGAAAACGGCCTCGAGGCTCGTCGGACAGCACAGTCGAAGGTGGCTGATCACGAGTCCGATCGGGTCAGTCTCGCTGGCATGTCCTCTATCTCTGTACGATACTCCCTATGCTCGGCCGAGCTCTATCCTGTTCGGGTCTGCTCGGGGTAGGGACTCGCGCGAGGGAGGATGAAGATGGAACGACGGAAGTGAACGATGGAACTTGGAGGAGATGAGTGAGAGCGAGCGTTGGGCGGAAGGGAGGCAACGAAAAAGAGAATCCAAAGAAATGAGGGGTTTTTTTTTAAAGGGGTAAGTTGGGAATTATGATGATTGAGCGAGGATGAGATGGGAAATTGAAAATTTCATTAACCCCAAGCCTGGCGGCATGCCGAGAAAGCCAGAATGCCAAAGCTGGTCAGAGGCTGCCTTGAGCTGGAGGCGTTCAAAAATACTTGGAAAATGCTAGCATTCTCCAAATGGGTTTCTCATATTACTTCCAAACACACTTGCTTTTGCCTAAACTCCTTTAGAGGTCTAAAGGACCTTGCAAATGTGGTTCCCAAACGCAGCCTAGGCTGCCATTCATTTTCAAAAATGGGCAATTTTTTAAAATGAAATAATCTCTCAAAGGCCCAATCCATCCTTCAAAAAAAAAAAAAAAAAAAATCAACAAAATGAAAAAAAGACTCTACCCTAATATGATAATGTTTGCTCTCTTCACTCACACTTGTGATCAAAAGCTCTGATTGTACGTTTTGCTTTTTGTCTATTTTCAGGTGAGGTGAATTGGGAAGAATGCATGACATGTCAATACTTGCACGAGTTCTTCATGCACTGGTTTCTTCCGTAGTCTTTCATTTGTTTTACAAACTCAAGAATGTTTTTTAGTGTTTTAGTGTTAGATCAGCTTCTTATAAATTAGTCGAATGTATAGCTTTTATTGAGTCATATTTGTGAGATTAGAATTCAACTTCATTTTTTAATAGAATAAGCGGGTTATATTAAACCGTAACCGAGATCCAACTGGGAGCTGGATCGGACCGGGGTGGTTCGGTTCTCGGTGTAATTAACGGCATGAACGGGTGGTGCACAGTTCGTATTTTACGAAAAGTTCCTAATGGGTGGTTCTCGATTCTAGAATGAAACCATCCATCTGTAAACCGATTACCCCTACTATGTACTGAGTTGCATATAGTTAGGTCTAGCTAGTGACTTTCTTTAGGATGGATTAATCCCAGTATATTGGCTTTGACTTGTGGATTAGCCCTGAATCCGTCTCGTTTTGGCTTAGTAGAGTTCAATTTACTCGTCCAATCAAAGAACTTTGCGATTTTACATATTTAAGAGATCCCGTATGTAGATATCACCTTCATTTCGAAAAATTAAAAGAAAAAAATTTCTAAATCCATTGCAATTATGTCTATTGAGTTTTAAACATTTTTGCGCCAATTTGGTCCTAAATATTTTGCATTGCATGCCAACTCAGTCCTTTCGGCCAACTTTTAGCTAGAATTCGCTATGTAGATGCAGACGCTAACACAGACTATGACTAGACTTAATAACTTTCTCGATTTTTTAATTTTTTTTTTTAATTTCACCTATTTTTTTCCCTTCCCTCTTCTTCCTCTAGTAGTTCACCGCCCTCGGCGATTTGTCAGAGGGGAGAGCTCGGGAGGCTTGACTCGTCGGCCACTGGTGAGGGTAAGCCTCGCCATGTCTGGCTTTGCCGACCTCGCCCACGCCAATGGCTGACGAGGGTAAGCTTGCTTGAGACCGATGAGGTCCGGGTATCGGCTAAGAAGAAGGAAGGGGAAAAAAAGAAGAAAGGAGAAAGAAATAAAAGAAAAAAAATATATTAAAATAGCCAATTCGGACTATAGTAGACTCAAAGGACTGAACTGGCACAAACGTCAAAAGATTTAGCATTGAATTGACATAAAAAGATGTTGGATCGAAATTGGCACAATTACAATAATTTAGGATTTTTTCATACAATTATCCACTTTCTTTTCATTAACTCGAGATGTAGCTATCGAATTATTTCCATGCTTCAATCTTTATTCGAGGTCGTAGTCCCAAGTCAAAATTAAATGATTAAATCACCACCTTTGGACCATGTCAACCGCAAAATCGTTGACTAAGTTGCAAAAAGTGATGTGGCAATTATCAACGGTAGAGGATAATAAAGCATATTGGCGAAATTTGTCAACTTTTCTAGATTTACGAAAACAGTTACGCAGTAAAAACAATTAATTGCCATTGACACACTTCTGTCTAAATACGTTCGCGGACACTTCAATATCGTCTTTGAAGTCCAGCACATCAAACTATCGCAAAAGGGGGCCTTGGGGCCTGACAGTTGAGCGTTTTGCATGCAGTAGCAAATATGGAAAAGGAGGGATAGATATGAGGTATACAGTAAAGCAGTACCATCAATTTTAGTGGCTGGTTTCACTCTCTCTTTCGTAAGAAAGCTCAACTTGCAGGTTATGCCTTTCCCATGTAATGCTGCCATTCCATTTCTTTCTGACTCTATGCTGCTTCTTGGTCGAACATATCGGCATTATACATGTGACAATGCGATTGCCACGTTCTCTTTCTTATCAGGAGAATTTGCACTTGATAGATTATGTCATTGCAAGTGAATGGGTTCAACCTCCGTGGCCGAAATTTTTTTCTGCCTCACTATAACGTCAGCGTCATCCTATACAGGAATAAGCAAGTAGAAGAGGTCAGTGGAAAAATGTCTTTGAAAAATTGATAGCTGAAAATGATAATTTACCTTCTTATGAGAACATAATTTCTCTTTGACGATGAGATTGGCTTGGCTTATCATGATGATTTTACCCATGACTTCATAATTACTCATTCTCTTTTCAAAAAAAGTAGTACATGCGATTCTGACTCGCCTGTAAGTTCTGTTCCTTTTTAATCTGGTGTTGAGGAACCTTCTTTTAAGGAACCGTCTTAAAGGCTATGAGTGCCCTTAAAGTTGCTTACAAGTGGAAAAATATTATGTGAGAGGAGCCAAGGTGTCTGTATTTAGCAACAAAGACATCTATTTTTTAGGTAGACATATTAACAAAAGCATCATATCAACGCTCAAAGTTTGTTGAGCATTAAGCATTAATCGGTTGCACAGAAGCTAATGCATTTTTTAGCAACAATGATGTTATGATGAGTAAGAGTTTACAAGTTGATCAGTTATGCCAATGTCCTTTTGTGAATGATGCCTCTGGATACTTTGTATGGCTTTTTCATAAGCAGCACAAAAAAAAAAAAAAAAGAGAGGAAAGAAACTCCAGTTTACTTGTCAATTAACATCTCTGCCTTGCTGCTGGTGTGGCTGCTAAAATTGTTTGAACTGCGGTGATATTGTAGTAATAGTATAGTCAATCTGTTAATCCGAAATGATCAACATGCTGATTTGTCTACATAGTTTCTTGGGGGTCCTCGTGTGAGTACATTTGTAACAAGCTGGGAACATGTAGCAAATATACTCCTACTTGAGGTGAGTGCTCAGGATCTAAGTATAGGTGTTTTTTTTTTTTTGGTAAAGAAGTATAGGTGTTTATAGAGGCATATTTTGTAAATAGTCAACCTTTAGAAAGGGTCCCAACCATTAAGTTTAAAGTCTTCTACATTCGAAGGAGCGATGTGACAGAGTACGGTGATCATGATCCTACGTTGAATCGAACACGTTTTACAGCTCTTTTCCTGTTGCATACACGTGGAATGCCACTAATGGTTTTTTCAGATAAAGGTCAAATTCAAGATAAATTTTCTGTTTGACCCTCACGAGGGCGGGCGCAGGAAAGTTTAAAAGTATGCAGCGTTGCTGCGTTGCTTGTACCGACAGTTGGTGGTTTGAGGCATGGTAAGCAGTAAGCAGTGCCATACACACAATAGATCTCCTAATTTGTTTGGTGCCTCAGCACATTCTTATGAGCCTGAGTTTGATCTGATTTAGTTGACCGAGAGACCAAATCACGTTGAAATAAAATGAGATTGAGCTTGGGCCCTTGGGGTGTTACTTAATAGAGAAGAGGTTATCTATCTGTTCTCAGAGGAGTCGTGGTTATGGAATTTTTCAAATCTTGATTCTATCTCCTGAAACACGGGTGTGAAGTTCCTCGGTGATTATTCTTGCCTTAGCTTTTTTGGTTTCGTCAAACTAATAGTGTCACAAAATGACAGATTGCTAAGTTGCTGAAGAATTAGTAGTATCATGTGTGAGTTCTGGACAATGGATATAGCATTTACAGCACACGTGGACAAACGGAATTACAGCACACGTTGACAATGGATATAGCATGAGTTACAGAGTTGTGGATCCATTTTTATCTTCTCTGTTTTCTTGTTTCCATTGTGTCACGACGGATTACTTGCCGACAATGGAATTTTTCTTCGTCTCACAGGCTTCATGGACATACGTTATGCATAATGCCGGTTGCTTGAACAGGATCCTAGTGAGCTCGTTGGTTTGACTAGAGATGCCGTTCACGATATTAATGAGGCGTGTGCGAGAAGTGCTTTTTATTTCGATCTTCTCCACCAATGGGGCGGGGACAAGGTTAACAGAGAATGTCTAGGTGCCCTAAAAAATTGGTCAATGGCTACGGACTTGTTCGTGGATTGCCAGGTCCTCTGCCTTTGGTGAAGCAGTGGGTTAAGGTGAAGTGCTGAGGACTTTCTGCTATTTCCTATGTTTTTAATTCTGAAGTTTGTTTTGTTGTGTTTCAGATCCAACGTAAACAAATGCTGGGGATGGTCTGCCAATTTTACACCCATTGCTCTCCTCCTGCATAGAAGTTCCAAAAGCAACTCTAGCCAAGCGAGGGCTCTGCCGGGGGTTGAAAATTACCTATCATTTACTTTGGGTTCAGGAAGATAGCATATCTGGCCCACGCCATTGGGCAGCGACAGAAGATTTGACTCCGTGCGCATGCCCGTTTTTCGCATAAAAAGTACGTCCGAGAAGGGGAGTGCATTCGAGATTATGCTGTTAACTTGTTAATTCAGCTTAGAGACGAGTTTCCGCGGGTAGGCTGGTGCCGTAAAATTTTCTTAATCATTTAGTTCTATTATGGTTGATTCTCTCTTTGTCGCACGGATGGCTTTACAAACGGAATTACACGCATGTAGATTATGCGTAATTTGTCTTGTCCAGATTTTTAATTGTTTTCGAGCGAAGATGGTTCATCCTCTGCTCTTAGGAATGATCCCGCGGGGATAGCGCTGGTGCGGTCATTGTCCCAACAAGTTTTTTGGGAGTGGATCATTAATTCTCTCTCGTATAGTCCATGTACGACACATGGCCTTCTTCCGGTCGATCTTCTCATTGAAAAGGGCTACTCAATTTTGTTTCTTTTGGTGATATTTATCGTAATTTCTGTTAACATGCTTCGAAATTTGGGTTTGCTGGTGCTTGATGAGCTAATCTAGCATAAAGAATCTTTTATCTTTTCTGTTGATGTTAGGGTGGGGAGAAAGTAAAGATCAGCAACATACCATCTATTTTAGATTTTGTCTCGCAACTGAGAGAGAGAGTTTGTCGATTCTTCTCTTTCGATTTTGCCGCGTAACTGCTTCGGTAGATTTCTCCTTCCCTCCTTGCCGTTTATTTTAGATTTCTTTCTGTAAGAGATATTCTAGACATCTTCAGAAGATATATCTCTAACAAATCCCAAACTGATTTGTTCGGCGCAATCGAGGAATCGGTGACGCACGATCGACAAACAAACTGATCCGCAAGGTCGAAGCAGGGGGAAGAGCACACCCGGATTGCACGTGCTGAACTTGTCAAGCGCCGCGAGCAAAATTAAAGGCGTGTGGAAACGCGACTACATTACACGTGCCAGCGATCCAAGTGCCAACAATAAAGAACTGTCAAGTATGAAAGGAAAAGGTTCTAACTTGACGTGCTTGGGGATATGATTGCGTCAAAATGCCTCGAAACGGTAAATTTCAAAAACTGGGAAACAAATGCAATTCATAACAGAATCTTAAATCCTAAGCAGTAGGCCTAACAATTTCAAACAGATCACGTTAGACTAAAATAATCCATCCCCACATCACAACTATTTGCGTGACTTTTTTTGTCTGCGTCTTGTCACCTTGACCTCCTCCCCTGCCGTCGCCGCAGAACTTCCGCTCTCTGCCTCTCTCGTCGCCACAGGCCTCCACAGGCAGAGTTCACCGAAAACTCGCTCCATCTCCTCCAGCGTCAGCCCCTGCGTCTCTGGCATTCTTATTATTTTATAAAAGACCACCCACGCGATGAACGCCACCACCGCGTACAATATGATGGTCCCGCCAAGGCTGATAGGGCTTTGCAGCAGATAGGATACCAGTGCCATCACCGCACTTGTCCATTGGCTTAATGCGAAGGCGAATGCGCATCCCTTTGCGCGCAATCCTAGTGGGAACAGCTCGGAAATATAAACAGATGCAACAGGAGCCATTCCAACTGACAGGAAGGCCACGAAGCCAAATAGAGACCCAACGCATAGGTTCTCCGCCCATATGAGCTTGTCCTTGCTTTGGTCGATGGCCGTGACACATATCCCGAGGGAGAAGAGCCCGACAGCCATCCCCCCAATGCTGATTAGTAGCAGTCGCCTTCGCCCCAGCTTGTCAAGCTGGCAGGTGGCGAGGATTGCGCATGCTGTCTTTACGAGCTCAACTCCAATCGTGACGAGGAGTTTCTTGTTGGCCGTAGTGAAACCAGCCTTGTCGACTATTTCGGGGACGTACAAGATGACGGAGTCGGTCCCACATGCTTGTCGGAAGAACTGGATTGCACAGGATAGGACCAACATGTGTTTGACGGATGGGGTCGGATGGCGGAGCAAATCCCCCCACGTACTCCTCTCGGTTCTTTGCACAGCAACAATGGCCCGGTTGCAGTCTCTAGCGATGCCCGCAGCGACCTTGATATCGCCAAGCCGGAGGTCTGCTTCTTCCTTTGAGTCGTATGTCCTAGCGAGAATGCTTTCCGCTTCAGCCAAGCGTCCCCGCATGACGAGCCAGCGGGGAGACTCGGGCATGGCCTCGAGTGCGACGGTCAGGAGGAAGAGGGAAACTGCTCCCTCGCACAGCATGAGACGCCATCCGGTAAAACTGATCTTGGAAGAAAAGTGATTAAAGGCGTGGCCTATAATGATGCCGACATTGAGGAAAACCTAAACCACCAAAACATATACAAACAAATGACAAAACGTAAAATCTTGATCACATATAAAAAAAATCGAAAAGATGATTAACAAGAGAGAGAGAGAGTGAAAAGAACATTATTAATTACCTGAGGAAGGGAGGCAAACCTGCCACGCGAGATAGCGGGGGAGATTTCGGCCACGTAGGAGGGACCGATTTCGAGAGCGAAGCCCACCCCGACGTGAGCGACCACGCGGCTTATCACGATGCAGAACATGCTAGAAAAAAAACTCATTACGAAGGATGCCGCAATGAACGAGATACCCACCAACATGATAGTTCGCTTGCGGCCAATGCGATCAGAGATCGGTGCCGTCAGTATTGAGCCAATGGCTCCAGCGAAGAGGAGGAACACTTTCATGAGCGCAATTTCACGATCAGATGTCCTCTCGTCCATTTTTATAGTAGTGATCGTATCGCTCAGCACGCCTATTTCTATTCACATGAAAACACACATAAAATTATTTATTATCATCACGTATCAGGTGAGTATTTTACGATATAAAGAAAGGGAGATTCTACCCAAGCCAAGCAGCATCGGAGTAAGCAACGCCATCAGACAGCATCTTACGATGTAAGCGTTTGGGCGCGATCCGGAGGTCTAATAATCAATGCACATGATAGGTTAGTAGTCAATCGGTCAAATACAGTATCAAGAACACATGTAATTCTGCAAAAAAAAAAAAAGTACCACTTCGGCATGGGCGAGGGGGCCCGTGGAGTCGCTCCTTCGACTGGCCATTATACTTAAAAACAAAAGAAAAGTATATCGAGAGAAATCAAGGGGAATGAGAAGCGAAGTGTGAGATGAGAAAGGAAGATGCGAGATTGTGTTTATATAGGAGTCGGGATCCCGAGTCCTGAGCAGGAAGTTGCGAATCTCTCGTGGGGTTGGGTGTGGGGGGATAGAGAGAGGGAGCAGAAATATATACACCATCCATTAAAGCTGATCTTGGAAAAGAAAGGTTTGTGGCATCTTATCGCATGCTGAAATTTAAACATCAACATCTTCGCAATCAAATCATATATTTTTGCTATCCTGGTACATGATTTTGAAAAATAGTACTGGCTTTTAGGTATTTAAGAGGGGTTGGTGAGTTTTCAAATTCGAGTGCACATTCTAGAGTAATTCTCATTCCTTCCTTGCCAATTTCCTGTTCGAATAGTTATCTATTTGATGCTTGATTCAGATGATTAGCTTTAGCTTTTCTATGAGGATGTCCGGTGTAAGGGTAAATCTTCGGTTTAAGTGACTGGATTTCTACCGATAACATGCATCAACCATGCATCTAATTTTAGAGAAAAAAAATTCAATTAATT
Source organism: Psidium friedrichsthalianum (assembly GCA_019149425.1). NCBI lineage: Eukaryota > Viridiplantae > Streptophyta > Magnoliopsida > Myrtales > Myrtaceae > Psidium > Psidium friedrichsthalianum. The sequence goes on along the minus strand of JAGVVM010004767.1, from coordinate 11,515 downwards.
ATTTAAAAAAAAATCAGTCATTTGGGGTTTTTGAAAAGGGATTGAGGGCATGTTTTCCTTATTTTGCGCATGGATGTAACCCCGTTCGCCTAACTACTTGATCTGAATTCGATTTCTCGATCAGTATTCTTATAATATCACATTTTCGTCTCAATAAACCCAAAAAAATCCTAGAAGCGTACGAGTCGTTGACGCTTTGATAGGTAACGCCAGCGATGAATTTCGATTAAATATGTTAGGAGAGTAAGCTTGTACCCTAAAAGTTGATCGCTCCCTTAAAAAGGCGACCGATTGAAAATTTTCCGTAGGCATCCTCAAAAATGTTTGATTTCTTAGCAAATGAATCGTTTGAAAAATATTCATATAAATGATCACTTATCTCGCTTAAAATTATTAGTATATATGAAAGGTTTTCATTAACGACAATAATTTATATGCAAACATTTTCGTGAATGATGTATATATTTTTCGTTCATTCATTTTACACTCGATACGAGTGACGATTCTTAGAAACATATTTTTCAAAACTAAGCATTTTTCGTGAAACCAACGGAACCATAATTGATTTTTGTTTTTTTCCTATCTCGTCGAGGATGAGATTGACACACAACCGACCTGTTCTCCTTCATGCTTGGCGTGTTTGTTTATTTAATTTTGTGTGTCATGCAAGTCACGTATTAAGTACAAAAAGGCCTTCTTTGTGCTTAATTAAGCATTAAATTTAAACGGAGTAAGCGTTTGAATGATATTAAATCATAATGTGGGATACAACTACGGCTACCTACTCTATAATACTGGCAAAAATTACCGAAAAAGTCTTAGACATATTGCAATTATGCCGATTCAATCTTAAGCCCTTTTTTTTTTTTTGCCAATTCAATCCTAAATTTTTTACATTTGTGTGACTTCAATCCTTCTGGCCAAATTTGGTGGGCGGATGCTGATGTGACAGCTAATACATATGGTTTTGAAATAATATTTTGAGTTATTTTGAAATAATATTTTGAGTTATTTTTATTCCTTTTTTACTTTTCTTTTCTTTTTTTTAGTTTCTTCCATCCCTTCTTCTTTCTCCGGTTGAGCTAATTATCAAGGCGAGAGCCGATGAGGTCAATATCACCTAGCCAAGGCGACGAGCGACCTCGACCATCCTTGTCGACGGTCCTAGCTATCCGATGAGTGACTGGGGACCAATTGGAGGAAGAAGAAGAAGGGAGGGAAAAAAAAAAGGATAAAAAGGAAAAAGAAAAGAAAAAGTAATTCAAAAAAAATCTTAAATGTTACTAAAAATTACCACATTAGTATCGGCTAGTTAAAGTTGGCCAAGATGATTGAATTGTCACAAATACAAAACATTTAAGACTGAGTTAAAAAAAAATAGATTTGAATTGACATAATTATAATAAATTTAAAACTCTTTTAATAAATTTCCCCTGTAATAGAAACACCAGAAGCAATCTGAATCTCATAGGCTTTCCTGCATTTTCCTTTTCTTTTTCTTTTTGCTTTTTCTTTTTGGTTTTTAATTTTTCAATGTAGACGAGTTAAGAAAAGTCAAACACGTGTGAACAGTGTACCCGTCCATTTGTGATAATATAAACACAAAAAAGTTACTCTGTTTACCCGATAGAACGTGCTACTATTGCGAAAACAAACACTATAACAGGGATTTTACAAGATGAGATCATAAATTGATTATTTTTTTTATTATAACAAGAAAAAGCTGCGAAATACACCTATGTCCACATCTCCTAATACCTAATGATTCCCTTATTGCTGAAAAAAAAATGTAAGAGAACCTTTAAGGAGACCTAGCTTTGGTCTCAATAGTATATTTTTGCTGAAAAAAAATGTAAGAGAACCTTTAACGAGACCTAGCTTTGGTCTCAATAGTATATTTTAAATTCTCATATTAGGCAAATTCAATTTCAGTGTAGTTGCCTCTCGTAAGATGCAAATTTCTCGAGTTATCACAATTTAATTGTGAAGATTCGAGAGTTCTTTTCAAAGTTCCTCCAAAACTACTTTGACCTAAATGCCTTTAGGGGGCCCTTGAAAATACAATTGCATTTTCCCAAAGTTAAACAAAAAATGAACAAAATGCCATTTGAATTTAGCCAAGAGACTTTAGTGCCCCAAAGTACCTTCCAAATGCTGAACTAAACAAGCTCGAAGTAGAGAGCAATGCATTCACTTCTCTCCCTTTTTCCAAGTACCCATTATTATTTCTTTCTGAAAATTTATATTTTTTTTGTAATAACAGAAATGCATTTTATTGAAAAAAAAAAATAGTAGGAGAAAGAAATTTCCCATTCTCTCTCTCCAAATGATATATCTTTGGTTGGATTGGTAGTTCGATTGACAAAGATGTACAGCTTTTTTAGCATTGTTTTATTTGATGCCAACCATGTGATGGTGACGCAGTGAATGTATCCTGTAAGACCAAGATTTTTATCATTATTTACATTTTTTGCGGCACGTCGCAGATCCGACAGTCCAGGTGGAGGTACAAAAATTATCCAATTTTTATTTTACATCTGTTACAATTTAACCAATTCAGTGTTAAACTTTTTAATTTTACCAATTCAATTTTAAATTTTTTGTATTTGTGTCACTTTAATCTTTCGAGCCAAGTTTGGTGGACGAACGCTGATGTGACACCTAACACAGATAGTTTTGAAATAATATTTTGAGTTATTTTTATTCCTTTTTTCTTTTCTTTTTTTTTAATTTCTTCCATCCCTTCTTCTTTCTCCGGTTGATCTAATGGTCAAAGGTGAGGGCTGATGAGGCCAATCTTGCTTAGCCAATGTGAGGAGCGACCTTGCCAACAACAGCAATGCTCGACCTCGATCGTCCTTGTTGACGGTCGTAGCTATCCGGTGAGCGACTGGGGACCATGTCTACATCTCCCAATACCTAATGATTCCCTTATTACAGAAAAAAAAAAAGAGTAAGAGAACCGTTTAACGAGACCAAGCTTTGGTCTCAATAGTATATTTTAAATTCCCATATCAGGCAAATTCAATTTCCGCGTAGTTGCCTCTCATCAGATGAAGATTTCTCGACTTATCACAATTTAATTATGAAGATTTGGGAGTTCTTTTCTTTTTTGACATAGTGCCACGTATTTACGATGCACACAATTTATTTGGTCTTATATGAAAGATTTGTTTGGTTCACCTTTGGGGAAATGTCATTGGAAAAATGCAAATACCTTCAAGCTAAATGGGATTTCCAAAATAAAGATAGTGACTGGTAAAGTGTATTTTAAAAACATATTGAAAAGCAACTTTGACACAAATGTCCTTTGATAAGAAATACCCTTTTAAATAATTCAATTTTTTAATTATTTTTTCATTTTGGAACAAATATTATTTTCTATTTTTAATTAATTTATTTTTTTAGTTACTTTCTTTAATTTTCGTCTCTTTTTTTTTTCCCTTGTTCCTTCATTAATTTTTCCTCAACCTATTGTCGGCTACTAGCTATAGGCCAAGCTCGATTGGGCCTCACCCTGACTTCGCCAGCCTCGAGCAAGATTGAGCCTGGCCGAATCTAGCAAGGCAAGCCTCGCTTGCTAGAGGCCAAGCCAGATCAGGCGAGGCTCGGCCTCCCTCCAGCAACAATCAAGGTCTATCGTTGGGAGGGCATCATTGCCGAGGTTTGTGGTTGTTGGAGGAAGGCAGAGAAAAGAAAATAAAGAAGAAAATAAAAAGGTTAAAAATAAATAAATAATTTATTTATTTATTAACTGTAGTTGTATTCCAAAAATGTAACTTTCCAAAGTATCTTCAAAGCTACTTTGGGCTAAAGGCCTAGGAGTCTTTAGAAATGCAATTACATTTCCCTAAAGTTAGGCAAAAAACAAATGAAACGCTATTTACACTTGACCAAGGGACGTTAAAATCTCAAAGCCCTTTCCAAATGCTGAACCAAACAAGTTTGAAGTATAGGGCAATGTATTCACTTCTCTCCCTTTTTCCACGTACCCATTGTTATTTCTTTCCGAAAATTTGCATTTTTTTGGTAATGACAAAAATGCAAATTGTTGAAAAAAACAAATAGTAGGAGAAAGAAATTTCCCTCTCTCTCTCTCTCGATAATATATCATTGGTTACATTGGCAGTTCGATTCTCACTACTTGACAAAGATGTTCAGCCTTTTTAGCATTGTTTCTAAGACCAAGATTTTTATCATTATTTACATTTAATGCAACACGTCCGAGATCCCACACTCCATGCGCTAGTGCAAAAAATTATCCAATTTTTTTGAAATCTATTACAATTTATCCAATTTAGTGCTAAATTTTTTAATTTTTTAATTTTTTTAATCATAAAATTTTTGACGTTTTTCCAATTAAGTCTATCTAGCTAATTTTGGCCGAGATTGCTAATGTGGACACTAGTCATCCTACGTGATAAGACCAGCGTTAATGTGAAGAATTTTAATGATATTTTAATATAAGACCATATATTAATTTTTGTACCAATTCAGTCTTAAATCTTTTCTGCCTAAATTGGATAAATTGTAATAGATTTCGAAAAATTGGATAATTTTTTGCACTAGCACATGGAGTGTGGGATCTCGGACGTGTTGCATTAATGTAAATAATGATAAAAATCTTGGTCTTAGAAACAATGCTAAAAAGGCTGAACATCTTTGTCAAGTAGTGGGAATCGAACCGCCAATGTAACCAATGATATATTATTTGGAGAGAGAGAGAGAGGGAAATATCTTTCTCCTACTATTTGTTTTTTTCAACAATTTGCATTTTTGTCATTACCAAAAAAAATGCAAATTTTCGGAAAGAAATAACAATGGGTACGTGGAAAGAGGGAGAGAAGTGAATACATTGCCCTATACTTCAAACTTGCTTGGTTCAGCATTTGGAAAGGGCTTTGAGATTTTAACGTCCCTTGTCAAGTGTAAATAGCGTTTCATTTGTTTTTTTGCCTAACTTTAGGGAAATGTAATTGGCATTTCTAAAGACTCATAGCCTTTAGCCCAAAGTAGCTTTGAAGATACTTTGGAAAGTTACATTTTTGGAATACAACTACAGTTAATAAATAATTATTTATTTATTTATTTTTAACCTTTTATTTTCTTCTTTATTTTCTTTTCTCTGCCTTCCTCCAACAACCACAAACCTCGGCAATGATGCCTCCAACGATAGACCCTTGATTGTTGCTGGAGGGAGGCCGAGCCTCGCCTGATCTGGCTTGGCTCTAGCAAGCGAGGCTTGCCTTGCTAGATTCGGCTAGGCTCGATCTTGCTCGAGGCTGGCGAAGTCGGGGCGAGGCCCAATCGAGCCTGGCCTATAGCTAGTAGCCGGCAATAGGTTGAGGAAAATTAATTAAGGAACAAGAGGAAAAAAAAAAAAGAGACGAAAATTAAAGAAAGTAACTAAAAAATAAATTAATTAAAAATAGAAAATAATATTTCTTCCAAAAATGAAAAAAATTAAAAAATTGAATTAGTTAAAAGGGTATTTCTCATCAAAGGACATTTATGTCAAGTTGCTTTTCAATATGTTTTAAAATACACTTTACCAAACACTATCTTATTTTGGAAATCCCTTTAGCTAAAGGTATTTGCATTTTTCCAATGACATTTCCCCAAAGGTGAACCAAACAATCTTTCATATAAGACCAAATTAATTGTGTGCATCGTAAATATGTGGCACTATGTCAAAAAAGAAAAGAACTCCCAAATCTTCATAATTAAATTGTGATAACTCGAGAAATCTTCATCTGATGAGAGGCTAACTACACGGAAATTGATTTGCCTGATATGAGAATTTAAATATACTATTGAGACCAAAGCTTGGTCTCGTTAAATGGTTCTCTTACTCTTTTTTTTTTCTCTACTAGGGAATCATTAGGTATTGGGAGATGTAGACATGGGTGCATTTCGCAGCTTTTTCTTGTTATAATAAAAGTAATAATCAATTTATGATCTCATTTATAAAATCCCAGTTATGGTGTTTGTTTTTGCAATAGTGCATGTTTATCGGGTAAACAGATTAACTTTTTGTGTTTATATCATCACAAATGGACAGGTACAGTGTTCGTACGTGTTTGATTTCTTAAATTGTCTACATTGAAAAATTAAAAACCAAAAGAAAAAGCAAAAAAAAAAAAAAGAGGAAAATGCAGGAAAGCCTATGAGATTCGGATTGCTTCCGGTGTTTCTATTACAAGGAAATTTATTAAAAGAGTTTTAAATCTATTGTAATTATGTCAATTCAAATCTATTTTTTTGTCAACTCAATTTAAATGTTTCATGTTTGTGGCAATTCATTCCTTTTGGCCAATTTTAACCAGCCGATACTAATGTGGTAATTTTTAATAACATTTAAGATTTTTTTGAATTATTTTTAATTACTTTTTCTTTTCTTTTTCCTTTTATTCTTTTCATTTTTTCCCTTCCTCCTTCTTCCTCTAGTCGATCCCCAGTCGCTCACCGGATAGCTATGACCGTCAACAAGGACGATCGAGGTCGAGCATTGCTGTTGTTGGCAAGGTCGCTCCTCACATTGGCTAAGCAAGATTGGCCTCATCAGCCCTCACCTTTGACCATTAGATCAACCGGAGAAAGAAGAAGGGATGGAAGAAATTTAAAAAAAAAGAAAAGAAAAAAGGAATAAAAATAACTCAAAATATTATTTCAAAACTATCTGTGTTAGGTGTCACATCAGCGTTCGTCCACCAAACTTGGCTCGAAAGATTAAAGTAACACAAATACAAAAAATTTAAAATTGAATTGGTAAAATTAAAAAGTTTAACACTGAATTGGTTAAATTGTAACAGATGTAAAATAAAAATGGATAATTTTTGTCCTCCACCTGGACTGTCGGATCTGCGACGTGTCGCATAAAATGTAAATAATGATAAAATCTTGGTCTTACAGGATACATTCACTGCGTCACCATCACATGGTTGGCATCAAATAAAACAATGCTAAAAAAGCTGTACATCTTTGTCAATCGAACTACCAATCCAACCAAAGATATATCATTTGGAGAGAGAGAAAGGGAAATTTCTTTCTCCTACTATTTTTTTTTTTCAATAAAATGCATTTCTGTTATTACAAAAAAAAAATATAAATTTTCAGAAAGAAATAATAATGGGTACTTGGAAAAAGGGAGAGAAGTGAATGCATTGCTCTCTACTTCGAGCTTGTTTAGTTCAGCATTTGGAAGGTACTTTGGGGCACTAAAGTCTCTTGGCTAAATTCAAATGGCATTTTGTTCATTTTTTGTTTAACTTTGGGAAAATGCAATTGTATTTTCAAGGGCCCCCTAAAGGCATTTAGGTCAAAGTAGTTTTGGAGGAACTTTGAAAAGAACTCTCGAATCTTCACAATTAAATTGTGATAACTCGAGAAATTTGCATCTTACGAGAGGCAACTACACTGAAATTGAATTTGCCTAATATGAGAATTTAAATATACTATTGAGACCAAAGCTAGGTCTCGTTAAAGGTTCTCTTACATTTTTTTTCAGCAAAATATACTATTGAGACCAAAGCTAGGTCTCGTTAAAGGTTCTCTTACATTTTTTTTCAGCAATAAGGGAATCATTAGGTATTAGGAGATGTGGACATAGGTGTATTTCGCAGCTTTTTCTTGTTATAATAAAAAAAAATAATCAATTTATGATCTCATCTTGTAAAATCCCTGTTATAGTGTTTGTTTTCGCAATAGTAGCACGTTCTATCGGGTAAACAGAGTAACTTTTTTGTGTTTATATTATCACAAATGGACGGGTACACTGTTCACACGTGTTTGACTTTTCTTAACTCGTCTACATTGAAAAATTAAAAACCAAAAGGAAAAAGCAAAAAGAAAAAGAAAAGGAAAATGCAGGAAAGCCTATGAGATTCAGATTGCTTCTGGTGTTTCTATTACAGGGGAAATTTATTAAAAGAGTTTTAAATTTATTATAATTATGTCAATTCAAATCTATTTTTTTTAACTCAGTCTTAAATGTTTTGTATTTGTGACAATTCAATCATTTTGGCCAACTTTAACTAGCCGATACTAATGTGGTAATTTTTAGTAACATTTAAGATTTTTTTTGAATTACTTTTTCTTTTCTTTTTCCTTTTTATCCTTTTTTTTTTCCCTCCCTTCTTCTTCTTCCTCCAATTGGTCCCCAGTCACTCATCGGATAGCTAGACCGTCGACAAGGATGGTCGAGGTCGCTCGTCGCCTTGGCTAGGTGATATTGACCTCATCGGCTCTCGCCTTGATAATTAGCTCACCGGAGAAAGAAGAAGGGATGGAAGAAACTAAAAAAAAGAAAAAGAAAAGTAAAAAAGGAATAAAAATAACTCAAAATATTATTTCAAAATAACTCAAAATATTATTTCAAAACCATATGTATTAGCTGTCACATCAGCATCCGCCCACCAAATTTGGCCAGAAGGATTGAAGTCACACAAATGTAAAAATTTAGGATTGAATTGGCAAAAAAAAAAAAAAGGGCTTAAGATTGAATCGGCATAATTGCAATATGTCTAAGACTTTTTCGGTAATTTTTGCCAGTATTATAGAGTAGGTAGCCGTAGTTGTATCCCACATTATGATTTAATATCATTCAAACGCTTACTCCGTTTAAATTTAATGCTTAATTAAGCACAAAGAAGGCCTTTTTGTACTTAATACGTGACTTGCATGACACACAAAATTAAATAAACAAACACGCCAAGCATGAAGGAGAACAGGTCGGTTGTGTGTCAATCTCATCCTCGACGAGATAGGAAAAAACAAAAATCAATTATGGTTCCGTTGGTTTCACGAAAAATGCTTAGTTTTGAAAATATGTTTCTAAGAATCGTCACTCGTATCGAGTGTAAAATGAATGAACGAAAAATATATACATCATTCACGAAATGTTTGCATATAAATTATTGTCGTTAATGAAAACCTTTCATATATACTAATAATTTTAAGCGAGATAAGTGATCATTTATATGAATATTTTTCAAACGATTCATTTGCTAAGAAATCAAACATTTTTGAGGATGCCTACGGAAAATTTTCAATCGGTCGCCTTTTTAAGGGAGCGATCAACTTTTAGGGTACAAGCTTACTCTCCTAACATATTTAATCGAAATTCATCGCTGGCGTTACCTATCAAAGCGTCAACGACTCGTACGCTTCTAGGATTTTTTTTGGTTTATTGAGACGAAAATGTGATATTATAAGAATACTGATCGAGAAATCGAATTCAGATCAAGTAGTTAGGCGAACGGGGTTACATCCATGCGCAAAATAAGGAAAACATGCCCTCAATCCCTTTTCAAAAACCCCAAATGACTGATTTTTTTTTAATAATTAATTGAATTTTTTTTCTCTAAAATTAGATGCATGGTTGATGCATGTTATCGGTAGAAATCCAGTCACTTAAACCGAAGATTTACCCTTACACCGGACATCCTCATAGAAAAGCTAAAGCTAATCATCTGAATCAAGCATCAAATAGATAACTATTCGAACAGGAAATTGGCAAGGAAGGAATGAGAATTACTCTAGAATGTGCACTCGAATTTGAAAACTCACCAACCCCTCTTAAATACCTAAAAGCCAGTACTATTTTTCAAATCATGTACCAGGATAGCAAAAATATATGATTTGATTGCGAAGATGTTGATGTTTAAATTTCAGCATGCGATAAGATGCCACAAACCTTTCTTTTCCAAGATCAGCTTTAATGGATGGTGTATATATTTCTGCTCCCTCTCTCTATCCCCCACACCCAACCCCACGAGAGATTCGCAACTTCCTGCTCAGGACTCGGGATCCCGACTCCTATATAAACACAATCTCGCATCTTCCTTTCTCATCTCACACTTCGCTTCTCATTCCCCTTGATTTCTCTCGATATACTTTTCTTTTGTTTTTAAGTATAATGGCCAGTCGAAGGAGCGACTCCACGGGCCCCCTCGCCCATGCCGAAGTGGTACTTTTTTTTTTTTGCAGAATTACATGTGTTCTTGATACTGTATTTGACCGATTGACTACTAACCTATCATGTGCATTGATTATTAGACCTCCGGATCGCGCCCAAACGCTTACATCGTAAGATGCTGTCTGATGGCGTTGCTTACTCCGATGCTGCTTGGCTTGGGTAGAATCTCCCTTTCTTTATATCGTAAAATACTCACCTGATACGTGATGATAATAAATAATTTTATGTGTGTTTTCATGTGAATAGAAATAGGCGTGCTGAGCGATACGATCACTACTATAAAAATGGACGAGAGGACATCTGATCGTGAAATTGCGCTCATGAAAGTGTTCCTCCTCTTCGCTGGAGCCATTGGCTCAATACTGACGGCACCGATCTCTGATCGCATTGGCCGCAAGCGAACTATCATGTTGGTGGGTATCTCGTTCATTGCGGCATCCTTCGTAATGAGTTTTTTTTCTAGCATGTTCTGCATCGTGATAAGCCGCGTGGTCGCTCACGTCGGGTGGGCTTCGCTCTCGAAATCGGTCCCTCCTACGTGGCCGAAATCTCCCCCGCTATCTCGCGTGGCAGGTTTGCCTCCCTTCCTCAGGTAATTAATAATGTTCTTTTCACTCTCTCTCTCTCTTGTTAATCATCTTTTCCGATTTTTTTTATATGTGATCAAGATTTTACGTTTTTGTCATTTGTTTGTATATGTTTTGGTGGTTTAGGTTTTCCTCAATGTCGGCATCATTATAGGCCACGCCTTTAATCACTTTTCTTCCAAGATCAGTTTTACCGGATGGCGTCTCATGCTGTGCGAGGGAGCAGTTTCCCTCTTCCTCCTGACCGTCGCACTCGAGGCCATGCCCGAGTCTCCCCGCTGGCTCGTCATGCGGGACGCTTGGCTGAAGCGGAAAGCATTCTCGCTAGGACATACGACTCAAAGGAAGAAGCAGACCTCCGCTTGGCGATATCAAGGTCGCTGCGGGCATCGCTAGAGACTGCAACCGGGCCATTGTTGCTGTGCAAAGAACCGAGAGGAGTACGTGGGGGGATTTGCTCCGCCATCCGACCCCATCCGTCAAACACATGTTGGTCCTATCCTGTGCAATCCAGTTCTTCCGACAAGCATGTGGGACCGACTCCGTCATCTTGTACGTCCCCGAAATAGTCGACAAGGCTGGTTTCACTACGGCCAACAGAAACTCCTCGTCACGATTGGAGTTGAGCTCGTAAAGACAGCATGCGCAATCCTCGCCACCTGCCAGCTTGACAAGCTGGGGCGAAGGCGACTGCTACTAATCAGCATTGGGGGGATGGCTGTCGGGCTCTTCTCCCTCGGGATATGTGTCACGGCCATCGACCAAAGCAAGGACAAGCTCATATGGGCGGAGAACCTATGCGTTGGGTCTCTATTTGGCTTCGTGGCCTTCTGTCAGTTGGAATGGCTCCTGTTGCATCTGTTTATATTTCCGAGCTGTTCCCACTAGGATTGCGCGCAAAGGGATGCGCATTCGCCTTCGCATTAAGCCAATGGACAAGTGCGGTGATGGC
>JAGVVM010004766.1:0-23513 GCA_019149425.1 Psidium friedrichsthalianum | reverse complement strand
TTTCCTTTCCCCTCCCCCCCTCCCCCTTCCCTCTTCTTTCATTTCCCGCTCTCTTCTCTCCTGCCCTCCTCTGCCGCCCTTCTTTTCCTCTCCCCCCCCCCTCCTTTTTCCTTCTCTCTCCTGCGCGTCCGTAGCGCCTCTCTTCTCTTCCTCCCCCCTTCTCCTCTTCGCTCTCTCCTCTCCCCCGTCTTCCCCCCTCCCTGCTCTCGCTTACGCCCTTCTTTTAGCCTCCACCAAAAGCCCCAAAGATATCCCTAGTTACTCCATCGTCCATGAAGAACCCTTAGAAAGCATCAGACTAGGATATCTAGATCCCGAAAAGAAGCAGCACCGCATCCGCGCAATGCAGCCATCGTCCCCCCCCTCAATAGTGTGGCGCAAAGTTTGATAGATTTGTTGAAGAGGTCTGATTTGGGCTTTCGTGGTGCGCTGTGGTGGTGTTTATGTAGGCATGGGGAGAGGGAAGATTGTGATCAGGAGGATCGACAACTCCACAAGCAGGCAAGTGACCTTCTCGAAGCGGAGGAACGGGCTGCTGAAGAAGGCGAAGGAGCTCGCCATCCTGTGCGACGCCGAGGTCGGGGTCGTCATCTTCTCCAGCACTGGCAAGCTCTATGATTTTGCCAGCACCAGGTTCTATCCAAGATCTCTCCTCCAATTCTTTTGTTTCTTCTCATTTGGGTTATTGTTTATCGTTATGATGATAATGCTATTAGACCGACGATAAATCGTTTCTTATGCCCATGTATTGCAATGACATTGCTTCCTTGCTTTATCGAACACGTGCGATCTTAATTTTTGCGTCTCGTGCAGTGGACATCGCTTTTTCTCTCCCTAATTTTCGTTTCAAATGCATTCAATTCGACTTTTGGTCACTTGAGATTAAGAAAACTGTCCACCAAAAACCCAAAATTACTCTTGATTTCACTGAGGCAGCTGGGGATATGATTGTATGGAGATCTCTAAGTCTGCAGTGTAGAGCTTTCATAAACTAGGCTTTCACCTCAATGTGTTGCATGCATTGCTTAGTTCTTTTTATCTAACTAAAAGATGACGGTCAAATATACACCAACTGTTATGTTCCTCCCAATTCATGAAGCTTGAGTTTGTACGATTGTAGTGCCACTAAATGTTGTAGAGGGAGAGTGCCGTTTGAGCACGTGTGCAAAGACAGTGTATGTGAATGTGTCTCAGGTTTTTATTAGGAGGATATGTGGTTGGAGAACTTCAATTTGTGGTTGATGCATAGGTGAAAGCTCACAGAACAAGGATTGGTGAAATTGAGATAGCGAGGGTACATACTCGACCTGAATTGGTGAATCTCTGTCAAGGCTATTGAAGAAGAAGCTTGCGTACTTTTGGAACAATGTAGCAGACGTTTGGGGACAAGAATAGTGCAGCTTTAGTTTGTTGGATGTTTGGACTTGTCCTAGGCTCAGGACTTTCAGTTTCCGGAGTCGAATGCTAGATTTAGATGTTCATCCATGACGAGATACCAAGCTACTTGATTTCTGATTATATGCTTACACAAAGCATGATGGAGTGAAGCCCTAGCGGATTTTCACTCCATCGAACACTGTCTCTAGACTAAGGACCTCTTGAGTTGGAAAAATTGGAAGACGCATGAATAACAACACTACGAGGCCATTCATTCGTACTTATTATCAAATCCTAACAAATATCAAGTCGACTAAGAAAAAGTACCTAAATTCTCGAAGTAACAAGTCTGCCGTCAACTGGGAAAGATCATTTACAAAGTTCCATTGACTTTGAGACAAACCAAGATCCCAGTTCAGGTGAAAATAGCAATGACGAATCATTCAATGCTAGTCCCTTGTCCCCTCTCTTTTCTAGACCTAGTAAAAACCACTATGAACATGTTGGAATTCCCACCAACAATGGATTTACTTTCATTAGTCTTTGCCAGTTCAGCCTTATGTAAATAGATATTGCCTAGTTGCTAGTTCTACTTAAACGTTATACCAAATATGCTTGGTTAGATTGTCTAATTCAAGGCAATTTATGTAGGTACTGAAAGTTAAAACGTGCACATGCTCTGCACAGATTCTTTTATACCATTTTTCGTTGTGGCAAGGCAAGCTTTTTATTTAGTAGTTCATAGCTATATGAACTGAGAGCCAAGTGATATTGTTCAATATCAGTCCTGAAAAGGTAGAGGCTTTCAGTAACAATTAAACTATGTAGTTTTGCAGGATTAGGATGGAGAGAAAATGTTCCTCGCGCAGTCATAAAGAAAGAAAACCTCGTAACCTTGCCCTCATGATTTGCAAATCATTAAGACAAAATTTATGGTCATTGGCCTATCGAAATTCACATCCTCGGAATAGCCAGGAACAAGGACTCAGACTAGCAGTGGTCCATTCTAAAACATCCCAGACCCGGGCATCTCAAGTACTTTGCGGAAACAAGAAACCTTTGCTATCGTAGTCATATATGCCTTTAGGTGATGAGCAATTCATTTCTGGTATTGTCGAGTGCATGAAAAGAAACACTCAATAACAGCTTAAACTCTTGAAGAAGAGGATAAGGGAACACTCAATTTTAGCGGTGTTCGTACAAGAACGTGCTGCATTTCATCCATGTATAATGTGAATTAAGTACTCAACCATGATTTAACTAATCACAAGTCAAGGGTGATTAGATATGTGGTATATGGTGGTATCCGTCAGATGAAAGGAGTTGCTGATTCATTGCTGGTAATGTCCTCCAATGGATATGCCAAGACCAAGGAATATTGAAAGTCAAAGGGATAGGGCAAGGAATTTGTGTATTGCGTAGCAATCCAGCTAACAGAAGACGATGGCCAAACCCCTCCCTCCCCCCCCCCCCCCCCCCCCCCCACCAAAACACACACAACCCTACCCCACCAAAAAAAAAAAAGAGCATTGTAATGAAAATAACATGCGAAAAATATCAAAGTCATACATAGATGTCCAGATGAGCGAAAATGTCAAAGTTTCGAAGTCATCACAAATTCATAGTTTGACCAATATTTGTAATGACTACAGAATCTATAACTTAAGTCCCCCAAGTATCCGAAGAATTACAAAGGACGGAAGGCACGAATAGGAGGAGGAACAAAGGGAAGGATAAGGACATGGGCTTAACTCTGGTCTGGAAGATAATAGTTTGTATTGCCTACTCCTACTAGGTATAAACATTGGCTTTGATATTGTTAGCTGGGTGCATGTAGAGTGTGAGTGACTTTTGCCCTACTTTATCATCTTTAAAGAGAGAAGCAGGTTGGGTTTTCTCCACTTATTAGAAGATATTCAGTAGGAAAATCTCTGAATGCATACCGGATGTAGCCATCTTCCAATCTTTTCTTTCCCCCAAATTTTCCTTTCCTAATCTAGGTGGGTCATTGGGTTTTATTGATTTTTCCAGGAAATCAAACACAACCTCTTATCTAGATCCATTGAAAAGATTAAAACGAAAATACGAGCATAAACTTGATCACTTGAGCCCCTTATTTGAAGATTCCTCTATGATTGATCATGAAGATAGTGACCTCTACTTTTTTGTATGTAATTGCGTCTGCCTCTTCATGAAGTCCCTCATTATGGTCGAAATTGATATCATTCGATCAAGGCGACAACACATCACTGATCTTTGTTCTCGAATAGCTAGACACGTTATCATGAGTTGGAGATGCTAGACTCGGTATCTCTGTAATCTCGATGTTACATGGAAAAATAGTCGTTTAGAAAGATGCAATGTGATTGAAGAGGTATTATAGATGTAACAATTTATCGTATTTTTTCCAATTGATTTCCCAATTGGTCACTATAGTTTTTCTTTCAAAGCAAGTTTTGATGGGATAGTAGCTAAGGGGATACTTACTTAGTACTTGGTCACTGTTATCACTTCTTAGACAAAGGATTAAAGTTTTTCAACCCCCTAGACAGTGGTATTTTCTCGCTTCCTTAAATTCTAAGACTTCAAACTCCTCAACCTAATTGTGTGTACGTCCTAGAAATTGCCATTTCGAGGAGGCAACTGTTCAGCATGTCATTTGTTTATTAAGATTTTCGTAATTTACGCCATGAATGGGTTTACTATCTATCCAAGGTTGGTGTCAGCCGACCAATTATATTAAACAATGTTTAATATAACTGAGAGGACCAATGGTGTGTGATTGGAGGGCATGGGCTGGGAGTACGTAAAAATCACTAGGGTTCATAGCTTTCAGCAATTCCTATACATGGAAAGATTCCTCCGACAATCTTTCCTCATGCCATCCTAGGTTTCTTTTTGCAGACACCTTACAAGGACTTAAGTGCTGTTTTTCATGTTTTTCTTTTCTTGAGTATTTAATCATACGTATGTGTTTTGTGAATTAGTTATTTGGGACTTTGTAAATCACACGTACGTGTTCTATAAATTAGTCAATACTTACACTCAAAAGAGCACTTATTAAAAAATCAATTGAGGATGTTTCATAGTTTGGTATGCACTGATTAACCTCATGTTATTCATGACTATTTTCTTGAAATTGAAATAATTTGGTAAGGTATGCTTAATAAATGTCATACGGCACTCTTTCAACGAAACCCTAATTATATTAGTATGTTTTAATGTCGCCCTATGCTGGTGAGTTGGCACTTTTAGGATGGACTGTGTCACATGTTGACACTTGAGATCGCAACTATACACCAATAAGACTTCCTTTGACTCAGTCGCCCATTATTAGCGTTGCCTAACCTTAGTATTCCTCTCGACCGATCCTTCACTCGCTCTCTTGGCCTAGCCTCTTTGGTTGATGGTGATTTTAGAGAGAGAAGTGTCTTGGAAGAGAATGCTCTCTTGTTTCTTATTATGTTAGATGTGGGATGATGCAAATAAGCGCCCTTACAATTGCAAACATTAAAGGTGAGCGGTTTTAGGATCGGTCTAGGTTCAACTTGGAACCTATCCATCTGAATTGGTACCATAGTTTGTGGTACCTGGAACCATATCCCATTATAAGTTTCAGGGTCAACTCTAGAGTCTATCTAGGTTCCATCTATACTCTTAATTCAATGATTGCAGTGAATCATTATCTCTAGTAATCACCATTTACTCTTATAATTTACTGATTACTACTCATATTTAGACATGCGAAAAATATGAAATATTTACAAAGTAAAAATCATCTTAATCATGGATATCACTAGAAATGGAAGCTAAGGCTAGTTCTAGATTACACACTCATCATCGAATGTCATGAAATACCGCAAGATTACGTGAAGACATGAAATAAGAAAAATACAAAAATTTGTTCCAGGTTCCACTTACCTATCGAAATCCATTCCTCAATTTTTGGAATATGAAACTTACCCTGCATACTCTGAAACCTGAAACCGAATCTATGGGTCTGGTTTCCACTTTTATTCTGAAATTATGCTCATCCTTAATAAACATTGATATCCCATTGATATAATGGTGGAAATCCAATCTCTCTGTCTCCCGTCTACCCACACTAATTATGAGGAATCTCCACAATACAATACTCCCGAATAGATTCTAAAATTCTCATGAAATCCTAGATCTCTAGAAGTTTTAGACTGGCTCGGTCATCTTGGCCACTTCACCAGCCTATTGTGCCTTGAAAACCTCTGGTCCATAAAACTGTGTCCTATCCAATTGAGCGACTCCCTCGATGCTCTCGACTCTAAGTCCTTGTGCTTGCCCGATTGAATCGTTATGGAATATTTGTTCCCTTGGAGGAAGGTGGTTCTTCTGTCTCCCACGGCATTTAACCTTTCTTTTCTAGACTTCACAGTTGCACTACTGTTGAACCCTTACTTTTTTCACAAGCGATTCCTCCCTCGACTTGGCCAACTCGATGTTGCCCGCCAAGTCCCTCACTTTAGGAAAAAGCACATGAATAGGCATCCCTCCTTGAGTTGGCTTGGACCGCTCCAACTCCACCGTTTGCCTCTTCAAAGTTTGTTGTCTTGTCCTCGACTTGGCCACGAACTTCTACCGCTCCAATTCCCTCATTTTGAGATAGCTTACAACAACACACATCTTGCATTTCAAGAAGATGACTTAAAGCCATTACATTTCGTACAAAACTAGTATGTGACGATTTTATGATTGGTCAAATACAAATTACTCAAAATGTACCCACCATCTAGTGGCCGAGTTAATTTGCGCTCAGTTCCTTTCATGAGAGGTCCTGAATTCAAAACCTCTCGGTGCTAAGTGACTTAACCGGGGACCCGGGATTGTAGGGTCTGCGAGTCCTCGGAAGGACTAGTCGTGGTTCACCGCTGGTTTGAGCGCAAGCTCGCTGGCCGCGCGAACACCTCGATTATCAAAAAAAAATTACTCAAAATGTGCTAAACGTGACCTTATTCATTTCAATGAGAAGGGTCAAGAGTGGAGCTTGCATGGACGCTTGCATAAGGTGCAACAATCATAGAGGAACCCTCGAAATCTTTTTTTTTTTTTTGGTAAAGAGGAAATCAATTGTTTTGATCCTCAAACTATCAATAATCGTCATAAAACCATAATTGATTAAATCTACCCAAACAGCTAGATTAACTTGACATAAATGTGTAATGACCCAACAAACACTATTAAATCTAAATCATAGAGATGAGGAAATTATAATCGCAACACTAACTAAAATCTAATTTGGAATATTCCATATGGAAAATCAAACTCAACTTATGTTCATAGATTATCGCATCATATGATTTCATTAAACTCGATCTTGAGTTTGAAATATTGAATTAGCCTACTCAGCAAACTCCTTGGAAACATCTTGAATTTTGATAACACAACTTCTAGATCACTGAAATCTTCTTTCCTCATGAAAAGACTGTTATTCACAATTGATTTCCAAAATCCATGCGGGATGATCAAACCTTTTTCTCAGATAATGAAAAGACTTCGGAGAAAGATTGACTTAGGTTTGGCAATTATCTACTCACAATTAATTATTTTTTAAATCTGAATCTCCTGAAAATGATTTCCTCCCCATCATGAAAGCCGTCTTTATTCAAAGATTCATCATTTGAATCAGAACTCTCCTCTTTCATTGCCTTTTTGCTGAATCATTTCAATGGACGAACATTGTTTTCAAAAATAATAATATCCTTTTTCCTGTGGTGATTAAATTTATCTGTGACGATGAAAACATGGCCTTAGGATTTCATTGCCCTCAAAGGATGCTTCTTGTTGCAGTTCAGACGTTTGATACCAGAAGAATGAACGACGATCGGGACCAATCCACACAAATCTCCTTTCACTTCCTTTTTGCTGAATCATTTCAATTGACGAACATAATTTTCGCAAACATGCAATAAAATTTTTTAATTGATTCAGCAGGTCTACACATGCAATAAAAATTTTAATTTACATATGCAGTGAATTCTTAAATAATCAAATAGCCAAAACATACTGAACTGTTGCAAGAGGTACGGTTATAAAGCTTGCCTCTTGTAAAATTGAAAAGCCATACTGAACTGTTGGCCACGAGTATGTTCCCTTCTCATTGCCAATTTTTGTTTCTTTTCGACTTAGGAGTGTCCACCCGAGAAATCATTGCAACTAGCCTTCACACCATAGTTTGTCGAGAAGCTTGAAGATTATTGTTCAAGAGCCTACACCTTCGGATTATTATGATCATAACCAATGCCATCTCTACTCGAAGATGCCTAGGAGGAGGATAAATATGCAAAACTCAATTCTCAAACTCAAACTAGTGCACGCACAGAAAGCACAAAACTTAGAGAGTATGCTCTTGGACTTATAATTATCCAAGGCTAACTCTTAGAAGTAGTAAAATTCATCAATCTTTAAAGCAAACTTTTGAATTCGATGTCCACTTTTCAGACGAGCAAAATGTGAATCTATATCACACTAAAGGAGCAACACAACTAGATATTGCAGACCCGCCCTTAAAGCTGTAAGAGTAAAGAGAACCTTCTCATACTTTTGATAATATGTCTATGGAAAAAAATAATCTTACAAGAAATGCAACAAATATTTACATGTATAAAATCATATAGAAGGTGTACATTCAAAACAAGAAAACATATCAATATCTCTTGAACCTTGGATCCTGTATAATTCAAAATCTAATTGTCAAACGGATACTTGCAATATTAGGGTGAAAAGGGGTTTTGACAAAATATCCTCCACCCAATCTTCTGAACATGGAATTCTTTTGCCAAAATTTACGTTTTAAGAATTGGACAATAACAAGATTAATACAGACAAAAGAATTGACTACATAAGCTGTGATGATAGCCCCTCTCAACTAAGTAAGGGGATTCCAACGTTCGATCAATTTGAGAGGTGTCATTTCAAATTGTCTCTTCTGCAAGACGAAAACAGTTTTCATTGAAATGTCATCTTTTCGTTTAGAAATCCTCACCGTTTTAATTAGCTTGATGTTGCACTGCTTCTTGCGCTATTTCTTCCCTAAAATTGCTTTTGGAAGATGCTTCTTGCCTTTCTAAGAACATTGGATAAAGCAAAGAAGTCACTAATTCTATCATGTTATCTTCGATTGAAACCAACCAACACTTTCACTTATTTTGATATCCCTTCGAAAGTATCTATACATCTTATAACCAATCTTATCTCAACAGCGTGCTTTTCTATCACTTTTATGAAAATGAATTTCTACATTGTATTATATATGAATATTTTTCTTGTCGTGGATGTACTTTAGCCTTTGCAACATTAATTGTATAAGCATCTATTTTCCTCGAGAACTCGTGACAATTAAGTTGTCAAAAGCTTCTTATAATCATTTATCCATTGTCTTCTCCTTCATAACGATGGACAGGCAACATTAACACCTTTGGTCTTTGTTTAGTTCTCCAAGCATATGTAGTTCATCATACATGCAAACTATCGACTCTCTTGAATGTTGATTGAGAGGACACATCCTAAACATATTTAACATCTAAATATTTATCAATTTACATGAATCCTTACCTAACAAGGAGGAAAGGGATGGATCAAAGGACGCTTATCTACAGACTTCACCAAAAGTCATGTTTCTTATTGGAGGGACAAAGAAGGAAGGGATATATCACACATAAACATGGAAAAAGGAAAAAGAAGACAACGTCGCAAATATATAGCTCTCTGTTGTATCTCTTCTTTGCCTTTTCTTTCTTGGTGTTGGGGCAAATAAAAACATGCTGTATTACATGCTCCACAATGCATAGGCAAGGGCATCACCATATGTAAGGCTTGACAATAAGTCCATGTCCAAGGTCAATAGATCAATATAAAATAAAATCGCTAACCTTATATCAATTTATATATTTATATTAGAGAATGAGTTCAAAGATAAGAATAACGAAAAAATCAACCCTCAAGTTTGACACGGTTAATGGAGCATTGGGGGATTTACGATTCAGGAATTGGTAGTTCCCAACTGCTTCTAATCTGCTCTGGATAAGCAAGCGTCTCCACGCCGGTGCCCTGGATTATTAGACAAAGAAAAGAACAATGGCAAAAGACCAAAATGCACAAGTGAAGCTTGATGTACATTGTCATCACTGTCGCCTATGTTTCCAAAGTGGCATCAATTGACTTAATTTTCGAGCTAAAGGGCTAGTGCAAAAAAGCCTTACCAATTAATATTCAAGTAAAAACTTTACCAGTGTTCTTGCCTCCATAGGATACAGGGCTTCACCTGGTTGAATTTAGTATTTTCACATGTCCAATATCTTCACCGTCCACCCTCATCTTTTTGCTCCGTCTCATTACATTCCGAGAATAAGTTCTATCTTATTTTTGCCTTTCTTTATCATTCTGTGAATCTTTCATCTTTCTAACTTTCTTTCCTTCGATCACTTGGAAAAAGGAAAATGCAAAATGGCCATGTTTTCCTCTGATCAATGTTTTGAGTGGCGAGTTACACATTATGAATGTCACACACATTTCAATTAAGTTAAGTTTGCATTAGTAATGTCCTTTTTTTTTTTTGGGGGGGGGGGGTTTGGTTGTGGATTGATTGATTAAGAAATTTGAAATCTTCGCTAATAACTATTGGATTACATGTAAAATGCGAGTTAGTGTTGATGCGGTAAAACCAATCATGTGTATACATAAATAGTAATCTTCTTATAACAAAGGAGATTAAGGAATAGCAAAAATCCAAATTATATATAGTAGTTCGGTCTATCCACTAGAGACTCCACTTCCGCAGTTCTAACAGCCCAAATCAAGGCAGAAATTCACTATTTAATCGTCGAGATACCACAAAGGTCATTTCCTTCTACTTATAGCTCTGCTTCTACATACGCAAGCAATCCTCGCTACACTAAATGCTTTCTATCTTATTACAGATGCTCGGATTTCTATAGGAATATACAATCAAATTTACACTCCTTTGACACACAAGAACAAGAACATGATGAACATTCAAGTGTAGAAGAGACTTGTTCATTTTCCCCCAACCGTCTAACTTTTGTTAGGTTGAGTTTATGGCCATGAAATCTCAAATGACCGCTTGAAAGTCAAATCCCACAAGTAGCCATTAATTATGCCATCTGCAGTCGTAAAATGTCGCTCTACAACATTGTAGAGACAATTTCTCAAAATAGTCAGTTTGCCTTCTTCAAAAGTCTACTATTCTAATATGCCTGCCCAAATATAATAAATAGTTCTAATCTTTCTCACGTCCATTTTCGTGAATTCCAAAGACGAATCAAATTTGATAATGAGTTTGGATCTTCCCTCCAAGATTATAAGGGCTCATAGTAGAACCACAACTCTGTCGATAACAAAGCACTATCTGCAATCAACTCCATCCAAGATTCTATTTACCCGAAGCTTGTCTTCCTACATTTAAGCTTCCTTCAAGCATATTTACATCCTTATGTTTTGTAGCCTGATCACCTTCTAGTTGGTCCATCCAAACTCTTCCATAATCACATAGCTAGAGTTGAGTAATAGTTCAAGGTAGAATCGGGAGCCAGATAACCGAATTGATGAAAACAACATATGGTCAAAGTTTCAAGTTCTGCAAGGTAAGCTCCAAATTTCAAAAATTGAAGAACCACTTTCGACAAGCAAGTTTCAATTTCAACAAGCTAAAACTGAAATAGCTTTTGTATTTTTTTTTTTCTATGTTTTCGCACGGACTTAGAGGACTTCATGGCATCCAATGATAAATTCAATATGAAATTATTAGCCTCAACTTCCATTTTCAATATATTCATGACTCAAATTTTTACTTTGTTAATATTCCACATTCTTCATATATCTAAATACAAGTTATCGTTAATGAATTGTAACAGCAAATTATAGTCATTAAAAGTGATAATTCACTATAATTGTTCAATTGTGAATACATTTTGAACATGAGTATTTCTCAATATCTATGACAGAATAGGTTCTAAATTTCAATGTATGCAGGAGGGTAACGTTCAAGATTTTCTAACTGTTCAATCATCCCTTCCCCATGTAAGCTGTGTCACTACTTTCACCGAGGGGTACAGAATAAGCTCTTTTTTTCCTCGGATTATGTCTTATTATAGTAGGCATTCTCTTTCTAGATAAACAGTTTAAATGGGGATCACTTCCGATGGGTAGATTCCCAATTCCATTGAAAACCTAAAAGATACCTGAAATCACTCTCCCCTACTCACGGCCTTTAGTTTATTCACCACTGGCTAGGTCCATCTAACTCTATGAACATCCTCATGTCATCTCGTTCATTCACCTGCCATTGGTCAACCCAAAGCCTTTTGACATCACACATCCTCTTGCTTGTTCACCATCCACAAGGTCGTTTCAAACATCAACATATACCTCATCTAATAACTAATTCACAATTTGCAAGGTCCATCCACTCTTTAATGTAGCTCAAAACCCAATAGCTTGTTTGCCTTCTGCAAAGCAAATATCAACACCCTTAAACGTCCTATTCCTAAAATCAGTTGCATAAGAATCTTTGCATGTAGAGGCAATATCTACTACACCCTAGCATATGCTAGTTTTACTTACAATTGTTTTGCATTTTCAAAGCAACATGAAGATTTTTCCTAACGAAGGAAACTCCATGCTTGGAAGATAATATGGCCCAATACAAAATTTCACTTGAATATTTCTCAATTCTAACGTGTTGTTAATAGGGGAGCTCAATTGAGAGAAGGAAATTGAGAATCTCTACGTCAAGAGAAGGTAAATGCATATCATTGAGATCCATACAACTGCCCTTCAAACTAGAACCAAATGTATGTCGACAGCCTGTTGTCTACTTTCATTATTCGATTATCACATATTTGTCACCCTTTCTTGAGGTGAAGAGAATTTCCACTTTGACCGATGTCTTGCAAATGTAGACATCAATCAAATTTGAGGTGCTTAAATTTTCATCGCAAACTTCTCTAGTTGTACTTTTACTTATCTCGTCAAAGCTTTTTAGCAGCTATTCTCACATAACAACCACTCCTGGTGTTCATGAGTGAGCGCTTCTCATCAGAGCTAGTGATTTTTTTTTTGTTTAAAACTTTTTACTTCTAAAACACGTTTGTAACTAGCTCTAGGTTTCTAAACCCAATCTGTTCGATTCCTCCATAGAATTGATAGCTTCATGGCCAGAGCTAGAGCACAGCCTACTGTATGTTGAATACCACTGAAATAGTTTTGGTACATGTTAATCCAAACCCATCAGCTCAACCGTCCATGGACGATCAATTGTTGAAATCATTGCACAAAACTTTATTTTCATAAAAAAAGGGGGAAAATATGACGTCCCACTCCAAACTGAACATGTCATGCTCCACAAGCCACTTTTCATAGATTCATATTTTTTATACAATCATAACACCTGCAAATGGATAAGTAATTCAACTAATTCAACTTCTAAATACAACTTCAGGTACCTCAGAACCATTCTCAACTTTTTAGGTCAATTCATATAGACAAACCTTCTAAAAAGAGAGCATCCTTCTCCCAGACTAGTGACCATCCTAAGTGAAGAAGATGGCTTAAAAGCCTCTTTCTAAGGTGTAAATAGCTTCAACACCTTCGTAATCAAATGATTGACACCGTATTATGTAAGATGGACACTTCTGTGCTATTGTACTGGTCTTCCTTGTGGCTCTAATTGAAGTATAGGTCCTGAATTTAATTGTCTTTGATTTTCTCCTCTATTAAGTGAGATAGAATCAACTGCCTTAGTAGAATGTTGGAGAGAGCAAAACAGAACCGTCAGTGGAGGCATCTAGATTGGATTTCGATCAATGGCTTCAATGGGATGAATGGCCAATTAATTCTTTGTGTGAATTAATGGAACACCTCGCTAATTCAACTTGCCTTTCAAGCAAGAGAAATCAATGAACGAGAAGAAACAGAGTTAATAGGGCACAGGGAATTCCATCATCTAGGTTCAATGCAGAAAACAAGCACCAAGGCTGTGAGGGGAAGTCATTGTTTTAGCTTCCTTGGCTACAAATATCGTGTCATAGTTTAGCAAAAGGGACTGAAGAGAAATTGATTGGAGAGATTGTGTGAACTGTGAGGATCCTATCTGCAATGTTCTACTAAATGCACCCTACATAGGTGGAGCTTATGTTGTCCCAACTCTCATGAGGATACTTATGGTCTTATACTTGAACCTTACATGGTAAGTGTGTCGTCCAACATCAACATGTCAGTAGTCAGCATTCAAAAGTCAAATTTCCTTCCTGTTCATCCCCTTCTTCCCTTCTTGTTCAACTGGCAAAGAGCTGGTGAGGCTCAAGCACAACTATAGCCAGACCGGTATTCACCAACTAAGCCTTTATCAGGTCTAACATTTGACACAGTCGACAAATAGCACCACAGAAGCATTCAGATTTAGTATCTGAGTAGCAGCTTAGGGAGAGTTTGGAAAGACTTCAAATAACAACTTTAGATGCTCAAATTCGACCTCTTTGAGCCCTCAGCCTACAACTAAACACAGTACTCATCTGCTTCCCAATGCAAACCGCTTTGCAAAGTTTTCTCTAACTCTCATAGTTGCTTCCCAAAATATTCAAATTTCCCCCAACTTTCACACCCAATTTCATTTTCCACCCTCCCCTCCTTTCCCAAACAACCCTAAAAGCTTCTTCTGGTTCAAAGGCCACTCAAATGTCATCTACATTGAAGTGCATAAGCCCCTTGGTCGTGCTCATTTTTCCCAGACTTGCTTCTTCACATTATACACTACATTTAGTAGCAAGATAAATGCAGTGTCATGCAATGCTTTGTCAACTACCAAGTTCCCATAAAGATGGAAGACCTTGCGAGCATAATAATTACTAACGGACATACTAACAATTATATACCAACACTAAATCCACTTAACTAAAACACCATATTATCTAGTGAGACTAATTCCCCCAAAAAGGTTACCTACTCCACTGACAGTAAAATCACAGGTCAACTAGAATTGTAGAACATGTCGACCACCTTGGACTTAGTAATGAGATTGAATCTGCAAAATATTACCCTGAAAGTAAAGGTGTGCACCAATTACTATCACAAAGAAGAAATTGAAAGAGAAGTAGATGTGAGAAATTTACTCCAACTAGAAGGTGGCTGTGCCTTGACATTTCTTTCCAGTGCTTGAGTCGAACTTCTTCCCAGTGCGTCTGTCAAGGTGAACTTTCAATGGATGTAATGTCACATAACAGGCACTAGAACACACCATCAAAGTACAATATCTTCCAAAAGCAAGCAAAAAACGACTCCACCCAAAGCACGTACTTTCAATTTAACCAAAATGATGAAAATTGTTACTATCAGCACAGTGAAATAATTTAATGGTGTTTTTTTTTTTTTTTTTGGGGGGGGGGCCTATAGAACTTGCAGTATTCCGCAATGCCACAAAACCCAAGCAAAGATGCACCTGTTGTCTCTCAATAGAAGCAGAATGTAAACCAGCTGCCAGAGTGTGACATTTCAACCATCATGACCAGATGCAACACTCGAATATGTTCACACCTGCACATTGATTGACTGATGAACATAACACGAATAAACAACCTGAGTTCGTTTTTGACCTTATTCAAAAACAAGAATTCCGTGTTGCCTTTGGTACATTGCTTGGTACACAATGTGTGGCTACAATAGGAGAAGACTACAATAGACCTTGTCCCAAGCCGCCACCAGACCATAATAAACTAACCGAAATGAAAGAATTGCCTCATCCCCTTTGCTTTCCCTACACTGATCTAAGCTTTAAAGCCATTTCAAGTCGCATATCTTGCTCTCCATGATGGTTCTGAATGTAGAGTTCCCATTCAAGAAATTGGCAGTTGCCCACAGGCTGTGACAAGTGGACTTCTATCAACTTGGAATACCACCTCCTTCCTTCTGCCCACAGGGCGTAGAATTTTAGTAAAAGCATAAGAAAGTTATCAGTTCTACTTAAATGTGGTCAGAACGATAAGGCTTGGCATTAACTCTATTTTCAGCTGTTGGATTTCCAGAAAATTTTTGCAGACTTGGAGAAAAACTGGTGTCATCCTTGGCTCTTTGACTTCCCAACCCGAGATATTAGATTTCCATCAGAAGCTGAAGTGGTATTGAAGTGGATGATTTAATGGCTAGGTCCGTCATGCAGTCTATTGAAAGATATAGCACAGGAAGAACATTTAAAGGCGTAATCATCAACTGCAGCTCAGATTAGCCCTCATATTTCAGCTAAGGAAACATAGATGAAGGCACACATTACCATGCCAAAAAGCATTTGAAAAGAGATAATTGTTAAGGGTAAGATCTTCGTCCCATTGCAATAGTAACCTCATTCAGGTTGGTTACAAAGTTGTTCATTGACAAGTGAAAGTGGGCATTAAGTAAACACACGTGTAAGGTGAAGATTGCTCAGGAAAAAGCTGAGGAGAAGTAGATTTAGCCAGCCATGACTCCATTGTCAGCATTAGGCAAATAGGATATTAGGAGACTAAAGATTTGACCCTCCTCTATGGATTGCATCACAGATGTGATATAATGGAGCTGCTGAAAGTTCAACAGAAATTGCTATGTGGACCTTATTCCCTTCCACACAGTCCAAAGAGGTTAATGCATCCCAGTAAAAAGTGCCCAATGCATATGTTGCCTATTATGCATACTCTTCCTTCCTTGTTATTTTTTTTATGTGGTGGCTGGTGAGTGCTTGAGTCTGCACTGGACATGTCACACCAAAATAAGTTTTGCTCTAGTGCTGCACCATCAATATAAGCTCTCTTTCATAGTGACTATTCCTAATACTGTCGAATTCTTCCCATAGATCAATCGTTGCAGTTCTCAACTTGATGACATACGAGTATTTGCTGTCTATCTCTAAGGCGCAGATGTGAAACCATCTGGAAGACAACCTCTGACTCTTTATGGAAGAAAGAAAAAGAATGAAATCATCCTCTCTTAAGCCCTGCTGCACATATCCCCTCCCTTATAATCGCACCAACCAAGATCGTACGCTAATAGTACCCAAAGCCTGGTGAATCTTGTCATAATGGGAAGTGAAATGAAAGCTAGTCATAACTGCCTCCTACGAACGTCCAAGAATTCAGAGGTTCATTACCACACGTATTAACTTCTACATCATTTGATAAGTAAAAGGATGATTGCTTGGATTAGAAGAGTCCAGAAATGCAAAAAGTATCACCTACTTTTATCATTCCAAGGACATATACTCCACTCTGTATAGAGGCCACGACAGTGTCATGTTCTCTCTCTTGAGAGCATTTACTGTTCAAACCACCAAGACATTGCAATCCACTGATTCTGGTTTCTATATGCAATCTGTAAACCAAATGTTTTGACACTAAGCAACAGCAGGCACCCAGCATTTGATGATCATCCAGTCCTTTAATAATCATCCAAGTCCACGACAAGACCAAATTTTTTACTCCCAAAGATTCTCCACAGTTTAAATTAGCAAGCAGCACAAATTTGGGTATAGTTTCAATTAGCCATCCATTCTACAAATGACAAATGGTTCCTGCCATCCTCACTTCAGCACAATTTTAGGTATAGTTCCCCCCATTTTAAATCACATAAACTGATTTATTGCATACAGTAATTGTTAACCCTCACCCATTAACAAATGCAAAAATGAATCTAAACTCTTCCCAGAAGTGTTTTAAAACCAGGTCGGTCTGGCCTGTTCAACTAGTTAGAGCAGGGAGGAACCATTTCATTGTCTGTTATTGTTCAAGCTAGTATAACAGCTAATAGTCCATTAACAGACTGGACAAATGTTGACCCACTTCTATTGAACTGGCTGGGTGGGGACTGGGTTAGAACTGGTCCTTTGTTAAGAAAAGCAACAAGCTGCATGCTTCAGGTTTGAAACAGCAACCTCAAGTGCATATGCTAGTCATTGCCACTGGACCACAGATCACTCTTACTTTCTTAATGTTAGACAAGAATACTGCTTACTGACAACCCAAAGCATTAAAAGTGATTGCAGCGTACCAAGCAAGGATCAAACCTACTAATTTGAAATTCCTTTAACCACAAAGATAAGCTTCACACATGACATACCTCAGCAACTTCTTTTAATATATTGACAGATTTAACTAGTGATTCCACCGGTTGAGCTGACCAAGGGGGCAATAGAGGTCCAGTATTGAAAACACTGGTATTTAGTTTTCATAACAACTGATTTGCAATAGTGAGAAATCAATGACACCCATAAAAGCTTTGAATGCATGTCTTTGAATGCGGTGTTCTGAGGAATTATGAGCAAAAATTCAAAGGGGATGTACTCAGATACTTTATTTTGAATGTTTTTTCTTTCATGTCAAAGTCCTCAAGAATAGGCAAGAATACAAGAGCATACGGAAAATTCACAACCCGTGAATTCAGACACCATCAAGTAAAGATAAAAGGATGTACTTATCTTCAACTTTCTTCTCCTCTCCATACATCGTAATGGAGCTATGATTGATGGACACTAACAACCTGCTTTGTCAAATTGACTAGAAAAACCCTTTGGTTGGACATCCTATGAATGTACCTAAGCACAAATAAATTATCGGGAAAAGGAACCTGTTATTGAGCAGTTAAAAGTACATTTTACCAAACTGACCAACTGTTCCTCATTAGCACATCACATTCAGCATCTCCACTTAATTTTTGCTATGCTGTTTCTGGCAAAATTGCATTTCTGACATGATTGTATCTGCTGCTCCAGCATGAAATCAATAATTGAGAGATACAACAAATCAAAAGGGGATCACCATCAGCAAGGAAATCCCACTTCTGAAGTTAAGGTATCCTTTGACCCCACTAGTTGTAGTTTTGGAAAATACAGTACCACAGCACCACGCATTTTTTTCTTTTCTGCAGCACGATCAGGTATTGTGTAGCACAACTCTACTGGATTTCAAGAGCTGGGTCTTTAAAATATTGGCGATAACTGAGTTAGGAAGGGACAACAGAGTACAAAAATAGTAAACTGTTTTACAACTATCAATCCCCAATATGGTTTGGATGGATGAAAAAAGGAATCACGAAAGCTGTGTGAAACCAAGTAGTAAATCTCAGAGAAAATCTAATAGAAAGATACGAGCATAGCAAAGAGGGGAAGGAAGAAGAACAGCAGGCCCTAAATAGACTGAATCTGTTGACAAACCTCCCAGGGTTATGATATTGAGAGAGATAAACATAGAAGTCACACTACATAGATCATACTTCAGTTATTGATCTGAATATAGAAATAGTTTAACCACTAATTACCTTTATCATCTGAATTTAGTTGTATACAGAAAAATGTCACTGCATTACCTTTGTAATCTTACTATTACTTGAGAGGATCGTGTAGTATGATCTATTCAGAACATTTATTCAAAGGACAACTGATCTGTACATAAGGTTAGAATTTTCATTAGCAGCAGCCTACTTAAATCTTCTGCGCTTCCTAGGATCTCACCCATAGCATCAAAAAAAAAAAAAAAAATTCTTCACCATAAATTACCAGCTGATAGAGCCTAAAGAGTCGGTAAACGAACTAAAACTAAACCACGTGGGCTGTTAACTTACTTGAAGGTATCCCAACTAAGACCGCTATGCTTGCACACACACAAACCCCCCCCCCCTCTCTTTTTTTTTCTTCTTCTTCTTACCTCCTTGCCCAGTTGTAGGACCTGTACATGTACTAATGATCAAGCACATGTTTGTATGCATTTATAGAATGAACACAAGATGCACATATGTTCCAGATATGCTTTATCAGAATCTATTGCTAGGAAGTCATCTAAAACTGACAACTAGACATAAAGAAAAAAAAAATGTATTTGCAGCATGAAATTTCAGTAGTCAAAAGTGAATTATAACATCAACCAGATTTATTATGTATCAGGGGAAAAGGTGCACATAACAGTGATATCATCAAGTCTGAAGCAACTTAACATAATTGAGCCATCATACAAATCATTTACGAGTGATTTGATCCTAATGAAATAGACTTTACATAAAGAATCACTCAAACTATACGATAAGCTCTTCAATTTCCCCTTAATTAAACCAACAAATGGAAAGGGGTATCATTATAAAATCCATTTTTCTGTCGACTATCTAGTCCAATCCACTTCAAGCCCACAACTCCTCTCTGACTCTAAAAATGGAGCCCAAGACATGAATAGTGGAGAAGAGGGGATGGTCACACATTGAGAAATAAATTCTTGAAAAGCCAAGGAAACTTCAAGTGCCAAATGTTTTAAAATGGTCCAAGGCAACAGATAAAGGTTGATTACATTGATATTCAGAGTTATTTTAATGTAACTTAAGATTGGTGTGGATACCAATATATCTTTCAAACCAACCTGAAGTACAAAAAAACTCCTGGCATTGATGGTTATCATCATATTTCAAATGCAGCCCCAACAGAGCCGTCCTTATCATGTACCTACTCTGTATTTGTCATTTCAGAAGCAACTAAATGAACAAGCACAATGACAAGGGTTTCTTGCATTTGAAGTGTCGTAAAGCTTCCTGCTCATCTTTTCCTTATAGTTTGCCACAGTCAGCATAGGGGTTCGCTGACGGTAACTTTGGGCAGTTGTATTAAATACTCAAAGCATCATCATCCATTAAAACCCATGGAATTTTATGCAGTTCCATACCAACTAGATTTAAAAAAAAAAAAATGCTACAAGAAACAACTCATGCAAACAGAAGGCTATGTACCCTAAGTCAGAATCAATGGCATTTGTGTTACTATGTTCTAAAAAATCTCAACTTCGAATTATCAAAAATCTGCAAAAGTTAACAATCTTGGCGCATTGAACTATTCATATCCTACATAACACATATATGGTGCCATGCTGAAAGAAGTCTTGACCAAGTATTTCCTTCATATTTGACCAGTACACGCATAGCAGTTTGAAACATCACCAATATTATCCTGTAATGCCATTGTGATTCGAAGAAGCCATCATCATTTTATTTTTCCAGCCATGTATGCAGTAATGTGAACTATGTAAGCTTAGGTGTGTTTGTCACACATATTTTACTATGTAACTAATATATATGATGCATCCATTCTCTAGTTTTGGCAACGGGAAGCAGCAGCATTGAGGCAACAACTGCAAAGCTTGCAAGAAAATCATAGGTACAACTCATACCCACTAAGCTAATTTACCGAGGAAATTTCCAATTAAAATTAGACAATTAAGGGAAGAGAAAAAAGATACAGGAAAAAAAAATAAATAAAAGAAGGCCAATAACTCATGTCTAGGCTTGCCTTCATCGTAATCTCAACAGAAAGCAAAAGATAAGAACTTCATTCCTAATTGAAATAGGACATGATAGGTCAATAACCTTTGAAAAAAGGGGATCGCATCCTCTTAGAGTAGGCTAGCCCATCAAGCAAGTCAGCTTTATCCTGCACATTGTCATGTTTAAGGCCTCTTTGTATTTCTCACATACCGATGGTTTTATAACCAGACTTGCGGCCAATTCCAACAGCAAGACTACGCAGTGTGGTGAATGCTCTGGTTTCAGCCATTATAATGTGAAAGCTAAGAAATGGTCAAAAAACTGGGTTTGGCTAGAATCAAGAAATGTCGAACTAGTGAATCACTTTCACTTTGAGACAGATTTGAACCATGACAAAATCTAACTTGAGTTGTCAACTGCAGGGCAGGGATTTGATCCTCCCCTGACCATGTAGAGGTCACCGCCAGCTTAATCATCTGTGCTGTGGCTTTTCCTGACAATACATAACTGACAAACAAATAATCCAACAAAACGTAAAACAGCAGTGTTTTTGAAATGGGTTGCTGGGTTGCTGCACTCTAGATAAGTAAGATTTCCAGTAAAAAGAAGAGCAACCTACGAAGAGAAGTTCTTTCTTCTCTTGCTGTGTGTTTTTCTAGCACTCTTGTGTGTGAATTTAATCGATAAACCAACACAAAACAGGAAGATGATGGGAGACAGGGCTCTAGGATTTAACTGTCAAAGACTACAGAATCTGGAGAACCAACTGGAAATGAGCTCTCGCCCGTGGTGTCCGCATGAAAAAGGTTTGAATCCTATCCCAATTACATGCTTGTCTTTCTGGTTTCTAGTGCAAAAAGATGATGAATATGAGGTCTGACGATTGCACAGGACCAAATACTAATGGATGAAATACAAGAACTCAACAGAAGGTTAACGCTGACTCATTTCAATTTGTCTCACTTATCATAATTATGCAGTTATCTAAATAGCACAACTACTATTCAGGAAGTCTCAATTCATCAGGGAAAATGTGGAGCTGTACAAGAACGTTAAACTCACCGCTCGTCAAGAATAACTGTGGAATGTACAAGAAGGTATTGATTTGGATACTAAACAGATGAAATATCTGCTGTCTCATTGAATCTAGAACAATCATAAATCATGCTGTCAGAACCCTATATTAGCCTTAGAAAAACTTCTTCATTCCAGGTTTACCGGAACGAGAGATGTCTGAATGGAACAAACAGAAATCTTCTGACAGAGGCGTTAGATAATTGGAGCAGGACTCTCATGCACCTGTCCTCTCCAACTTAGCCAACCACAGCAACAAAACTACGAAAGTACAGCACGAGCCACAAACTTTGGGGTACGTGATCCTCTAAATGCATCAATTTCGGCAAAGCAATAACTTCTATTTATACACATGTCTTACTATAAGAAAATCTCTCCTCATATATGCAGCCAGATACAGCTGACTAGTAAGGAGCACCACTGCCACGCACCCCACATCTAGGATCAGTACTCAAACAACTCGGCCGGCTTACCAAAATTAAGCTCCTATAACTGAGACTGTGGTCATATCACACAGTATGAAGCAAACAAGCTCTATTGAAAGATCAATGGAATAATAGGTAGCATTGTGGGATTATGACCGAGAACTATGTAAAGGGAAAATCCAACTGCAATAATGCAAAGGTGGACCGTCTTTGATGAATTCAGTGTTGAAGATCTCCATGGCAAGCGACATATCTATGTCAACAAAAAAGCTGACATTTGAATGTTTCCACATGGTCTAATATATGGCCGAAAAGCCATAAGATATAGAAGCATTTCACTAACAACTTAAGAAGACGGACAATGATGAACCAGGTTTTCAAAATAAGTAAACTCATAGCATAAGGAAGCGGAATCAGAAAGATACATTCCATGCTAATTCCCATTATCTCCAATAGGTACGATTTATGCCTAAATATGTAAAAAATTGCTAGCCAGTCAAGGACAATATGATATAAATCATCATACACAAATCACCCTCATGAGAAAGCCACTATATCACCAAACTATACAGAACGAATAAACCATAGCAAACATGGTGCAAATGGGCAACAAGTGACAAGAAGACGAAAATGATGCAGCATATCACGGAAGCAAAAGAGATCTCCATCAGGTCAATGAATGAATGGTAATTCGAATGTCACCACATCCAAAAGAGATAGCTGCACGAATCCCACATCACCACTAAACAAAAAGCTAACAACGTGGAGTGTCAAATAGGAAAGCACATCAAACAAAAGCCAAAAAACTACTCAGCTGTCCATCATAGAACCCTGAGCAAGTACTTTCAGCAAAGAGATCTTTTGTGCATCGTATCACTTAAAAATACAAAACACACAGCCTGCCTGCCCGTCAGCAGTACAACTCACAGACAGGAAAAACCCAAATGCATGATTTGTCATTAAAATATGACACAATGCCTTCATGTATTTAGAACATTGTTTTTTTGCAGAATGAGCTTACACATTATAATATTAGAACAAGACATGGGGCAAATTATACCCGCTACATTGCGGAAGCAAACGACCTCAGTTCCAACTTAAAGAATACAAGCCCAGTTTTAAGGAGGTGGCTTCAATGGTCCCTGAGAGGCAAGACCATTCATTCACAAATTTCTGAAATATTACTTCTCAAAGATTCAGACCAACAATCAATCACAGATATTTCAAATCCCTCGGCACCATGAAAAAAAGCTCAACAACTCAGCGCACACCACAATCACCATCATTACTAAATCAAATAGACCTATCCCTCAAAATATCCATCTCACCTTATAC